>JAGFNQ010007165.1:33085-140585 GCA_024364735.1 Boesenbergia rotunda | reverse complement strand
ATTATATTAAATAATTTTTTGTTATATTAAATAATTATTATATTATATTAAATAATATGTAAAAAAATATTTATAGATAAATAATAGATAAAATATATTAAATTGAAGAATTGGAAAATATAAATAATTTTATTTAAATATATAATTAGATGTAAATTAATAAAATGGTCGTGAGATCATAAATATTTGATTGGTGAGATATTTAATTGTGAAATTAGGGATATTTAAGAGTGATATATTTGATAGGGAGACTCATAAATATTTGGTTGATGAAATATTTGATTGTAGAATTGGAAATATTTATGAGTAGAATATTTGATAGGTAAAACTCATAAATATTTGATTGGTGAAATATTTGATTGTGGAATTTAAAATATTTGAAAAGTGCAATATTTGAATGATGATGTGGAAATAGGAACCACAAATATTTAAGAGAAATACCTGGATGCTCAGCAAACTATAATAATGATTTAGTTGCCTAATGATGTCTAATCTAGTTGGCTAATCAGAATAACAATCAACCTAAAGTTTGGAGTTCTGGATTAGATATGTTTAACCAACCAATAACTATTGATAAACAACACAAGGTAAAAAAACACCAAATCAGGCAACCTTCGAGACTTCTAAGTATTTTAGGAAGTCTCAAGACCTGCAATAAATAACAGGATCGCAAATCCAAGACAAGATCACTAGTTCGAATTAAGTCACTTAAAAATGATCAACTTAACAACAATGGGAGAACCAAGATTAACATTTTTTTAGCACAAGGATTAAACCATATTTAAACTGTTAACCTCCAGTGATTAGTCTACCACTATTTCAACCAGAATCACCTTCTCATGTTGGAATGCAGAGGAAAATGGAGAAGAGGATATAAAGATGCAATTTAATTTCCTCTTTTTTCCTCATTGTCAACATGGCCTTCGGGATAAAGGGAAACCAATTTGAGGGAAAAGTGAAGGAACTTTTTACTTTCTGTTTATTGTTCAACTATTCAAGTAATAGAATGACTATTGTCATGAGTATTCACCAACAAGAACCGAAGTTTAACCCAAAGGAGAAGAAAACAAACTTGCAACATTATGTAGGATGCCTGTTTAAACGGAGTGAGAGCAAATGAGCGACGATATTATCATAGTCGGGAAGTTTGGGATGAACATGGGAGGCCCTTTTGAGAGACATATGACGTGAAGTTAGATTCTCCACTGAGGTTGATGTGTTTGGTCCACCATTTCTTTGAACTGAAGATATTCCCAACTCATGTATCGGTGAACTTTGACTTCGCTTAATTGGCGGAACTTCCTTGTCCAGTAAACAAGGATCTTCAGATGATAAATCTGACTGCATGGACTTGGAACTTACTCTATTATTGTGGCTTTTATCTGTTATTCTATCTGGAAAACATTCGTATGGAGTTCCACTTGATGGTTGAGACGTGATTCTTGAGATGGTGTGTTCTTCAGAAACTGACGTTGTGCTTCTTGTTCTTCGAGAAAGATTAGCATCCCTAGTGGCTCTCCTTGACATTGTAAGGAAGGATGCATCCTCTGTATTTATCGAATCTTCAGTCTTTACTAATGTGATGGCAGTGACCTCCCTTTGAAACTGGTCTTCTTCCTTCTCATAGTGTCTGTCTGCATAAGATTTTGAAGCTCTTAATCTGATTGCACAAGGAGGTGTATGTGAATCATCATTAGATGAATCTTCTTTCTTATCGATAGGAGATGAGTTGTGTGATGACGATCTTGATTGAGGTACAGAACCAAGACCAGAACTCGTTAAATGTGGAAGATGACGATTGCTCCTGTTTCTAAGCCCGCCTTTTAGCAGGCGTAAGTTTAATCCTCCAGTCTCATAAGTTTCATCAGTAGCTGCAGAATCTGTTAATTCTCCTTTTAGATCATCAATATTTCTAGGAGATGATTGATTTCTTGGAGTTTGCTGAATACTTTGCATGCTTAAACTGGAAAAACTTTTCTCGCCATTGCTTGATCTGAGGGTTGCCTTTTCAACTCCTTTCTTGAACCAGAAAGAGGTACCTTCATCAAATTCTGCTGCATATGGACTATTTTCAAAGGTCTTATCCTCAAATTTTTCTACGCAATCCTTGCTGTGGGTGCTATCATCATTTGTTTCGTAATTCAGTACTAAATCTGTGTAAGGGTCAGAAAGAAGTTTGCCTTCTGCTTTTGTTAAATCCTTAATTCGGTATGTCGCTGATGGAAAATGTAGCTCATCCACCAGCTGCTTAGGGTTCCAAGAATTTACATCTGAAGTTGTGCCGCTATGTTTTCCTTTTCCTTGCCCCAATTTTGAAGAACTTCCTTTACTAGATCTCCCACTTGCAGAATTCTCATCAATATAAGAATTATTCTGATCAGAAATTATGATAGAGGAATCAACGTCTTTTCTACTCACAACACCCCATCCCGTGCAGCCATGATGAGTGTCAGAGAAGGAGGAGGAGGAGGATTCACTAAATCCACAGTATAAGTACTCCAGCACATCATCTTCCAGATTCTCAGGTAATTCTAGAAACCCAGCTACTTCCGGCTTTGATACTTGCAATGATTCAGACACTTCATCTTTGATAACATAGGCAGACGATTCATCTGATGGAAAATGTTGAAGAGAATAATTTCCACGGCTTGCCAATTCAGCTGCAGCTCTAGCTGCCAAGCTAGCCTTTTCGGCAGCTTCAGCGGCAGCCTCAGCAGCAGAGGCTGCATCTTTAAATTCCAAGCTCCAGTTGTTGCTATTAAAAGAAGCATCCCTTTTGCTGCAATTGGTGCAACTCACTTCTTCCTCCACAGGTGTGCTTTCTTTTTGCAAATACAAGGATAGCAGAAAATTAGAAAATACAAATAGTAGGAGATTTACTACTTAATGCATTCCTCATACCTGAACCTAGGGGATTTAACAATATATTTGCACTGTATATGTTTACACTTGGAGCTTTATTTAAACCAATTGAATTTCCTCTGACACTGTTCTCGGAGAGCAATTTAACTTGTTCGCCTGTGATATGTGAAGATGAGAGCACCAGATCAGAGGATTGCATCAACATCGTATCGGCGCTAGTAAACTTGATTGGATCATTCTGCTCAAGTTTGAACTCAAAGAGTTCAGAAACAATTGGCCATGCATTACAGATGGAGGATCAGATGTAAACGAAGTACAAAATTACCAGCAGATCATCTGTCGGTTTCTTAATTTCGTCTACAAATGACTTTGGTTCCCACTTGACATTATGTTCTCTGGCAACTTCAGTCATGACTTTTAATTTCAACTCTACTTCAGGAGCTCTTGTTGATAGTTTCTCAATCATCTGCAATTTTAGCAACTTAAACAATAGTATAAATAAAAAAAATTCAAAAGACTGAACCATGTGAGAACTCATACGAAAACATAACGAATAAATTTAAAAGTTCTTCCTTCTACAGAACTACTTATCGAGGAGTCATACACTGGAAGTCCTTACCATTCTGCTAACCCCACAATCTGGTCTAACTTCAAGAATATTGGAAACAAACTGTTTGCCATATTTAGCTGTAAATTGCTTTTTAATATCCTTAAGCTCTGGAATGTCTGCACACCTTGGAGATGCAAATATCACACTACAAATAGCTTCCTTCGGATCTATAGGGCAGCTCCTATTAGATGATAAAAAAAAATAAAGAATGCTGAAAAGATAGCTGATGAAGGAAAAAAAACAAAACAATATCTAATGTGTACAAGTTTATGAGTTATCATTTAAAAAAAATCTAATGTTATAGTGTCCATAGAACATGTGACAAATCCTAATTAACGGAAAAGTACACATAGGAACTATATCATGTTTTATTTTCTCAGATAAGACATTATATATATGTTAGTTAGACTAGAACAATTAATCAGAAGTGAGAAATTCTTATTTGAGCACACAAACACATCTTCCAATGACTTTATCAACTTGGTAGAAGGCACACCTTCTAGACACGAGAAATCCTATATAAGCAGAAAAAATCTATGATAAGATAGAGAGATATATATGAGCTTTAGATGTTGGTTTTTCTACTTATATGACATAAAAATGCATTAACCAAATTGCTCCATCATTTGGATAGGGGCCATTGTGTTTAATCTCTGAAACTGATTTTGCATATAGATTAATTTACCAGACTGTGTTCCTTAACATGGAGGTTCTTCTGATTGTAACACAAATCATAGCGCAATGACAGTTGTAGTGTGCTATTTAGGTAGTATTAGAAAAGCAATAGCCTTAATTATTGCTTGTTTAAAAATAGTAAATGCATCAAAGTGATCCAAAAATAATATCAACAAACTCCATACATATATTTGGAGCACACAAGCAATATTTTTCTCTTTTTCATTTTACGCAATATCAGGACTTATGCTAAACACATTTTTATCCTACACTGCATATGCGAGTTTCAGCATTCTCAATTGGAATATGGAAAGCCTATTGCACCATGATTTGCTTTTGATTTGATAAAATCTTTTAGATCCAATCTATCAGGAGTCAGGAGTATGAATTTCAACTATGGTATGCCAAACATATTGTTTAGATATGAATTCTGTAATTAAAATATGCAGAAAAAAATGTTCCGTTAACGAAACAACCAATTGAAGAAGAAAATCAAATAAAATCAGAAAAAGAAAAAGAAAAGAACTTAAATGGTTTCCTGTTGCAAGAATATCTACCGTAGGGCCTTAGCTTGTATAGAAAAATAATTTTAATGAAAGAATTGTTTAACGAAATAATCCCTTCAAGTAGGAAAATCATAGATAAGAAGTTAAACATACTTTTGTGTCTCAATTATTGGCAAGAATTTAACAATTGATTCACAATAGGTTTCAATGAGATCATATGCTGACATCATCTTCTCTTCCTTAATCACATGCTCAACCTGAAAAGAAAATATAAATTCAAATGACAAGTTACTGGTGATGTCAGCTGCAAGGTAGATTACAATTCTTTTCATTATCAGAAGTTATCAGCAATATCACAGTTTAATGAAATGTTTCACCAATTATAACAAAAGAAATCACCAACAATTTCTTCAACATTATGAGATTACAAGAAAAAACATAAACAGTGTGGAAATGTCGCAAGCACATTGTTCATAGAAGCAGCCAGTTAAGTGCTCAGTAATTTTCATTAGACATTCCAAAACATGTTAGCTACAATCTTAAGGTTATTATAGTATGGCTAGAGTGATAAATATGAAGTAAAAACATTTGGTGAAATGGAGGATGAGGTTGGGATTGTATTTTCAGTAGTAACTTGTGATAGTGGAGAATTGTGCAGACCTAAATAGTCAATTCCATTATGGAAGCTCAGTGAACACAAATTCAGCTGCAATAATTGCTCAGCACACTATACAAAAAGGTTCAGTCACAGAGAAGGAACTAAAATGGCAGTATAACTGAACAATCAATTGGAAACTTTGAAAGATCATTACAGAGATCCAATTCCCGCTCTACATATGAATTTTGATATAATTAATTTAAAATATGGATACAAATAACCTCTTTTTTTAAATTTTTGGTGAAATGAAAGATGGTAAGCAACCTTACAATGTTTGATTTCAAAACCAAGTTCAGCTTTGTAATCAAATACAAACAATGCTCAAATATACATGTTCACAAACAAAATAGAACGACCAGGAAAACAGATAGGAGGAATCTAGAGAAGGGATTCCCACTGGAAATGCATAGGCATGCATGATCTTGCTATACGGCCTCATATAGTTCATTGCCGCGCATCAGTTGTTATCAAGTGTTCTTACACAAGCACAGTATATCACGATCTAAATTCTAAAACATTGTTAATCTACTTTCTACTTGAAAACAGACACTGGGACAGGACATATCAAAATCCAAGTAGATTTTGCTTATGAAGCTAATAAAATTAACGTTATTTTCTGTCTTTCTAGTAACAGAGACTTGCATAGATCTTAACAAAAGGATAATATTCATTCAGCCAACCCGAAACATCGACAAACAAAGCTTGTCGATGATAACTGTATTAGCTGATATTAAACTCGAATGAAGGCGTTTTCGGATCTAATAAAACAGTAGTTGGCACAAATAAAAAACTGGATAAATCAAGGCGACAAGAACGAGGGTAAACTCAACCAACCCGGATCCGCGCGATTTCATCTTGCCCCATCTGGAGGAGCTGCGCCAAATCCCGCCTCATCGTCCGCACCTGCGCCTCCCCCTTGTTCTTCAGAAGCTTTACTCGTGAGACCGCAAGCTTCAGAGTGGTCTTGCTACACACCAATCAAGAAACCGAATGAAGTAATTCGAATCAGCCATGAGGGTGTTGATTAAAGCGTACCATTTGGCGGCCTTGAAGCTTCTGGAGAACATACCGGCGAGGAGAAAGGAGGGTGCGATGACTTAGTTATTGGGCGGCGCGAAGCGGCAAATCGCGCGCTCCGGCGGAGCTCGCGCCGGCTCCGGCCATGGCCATGTTCGTTTGAGCGCTCGGTACCTGGGAGGGTAATTTAAGCAGCTGGAGGGAGAGGTGGATGGTGGGGTCTACGAAACGGGAACTGCTGGACCGCATTTTAGAGTTCAATTTGGACGTGGCTTTGGAGCGAATCCGCGCGTATTAAGAACGGATTGTTTTATTTTAATTTAATATTTTTCATCAATTTTTTATTTAATATATTAATATCTTTTTATTCCTGAATCTTGTCCCTTTTTTAATTATTATTACTTAATTTACGAAATCATTCATTAAATTGGATAAATTAATTTTTTTATTTTTTATTTTGATTTTTCTGGTTGAATTTTATAGTAATTCCAACGACTAGAAAACAAAAGTGGGTTTTAGGATCTTTGTTAGGCATTTCAAGCTGTTTATCAATTTTAAAATAAAATAAATAAATACTATTTATTTATTTTAAAAAAGGGTTATTTTCTACTATTTATTTTACAAATTTATATATTTAAGTTTATCTAATTGTTTGCATCGAGAGATTTAAGTTCCAAGGAACGCTAAGTTTAAAATGGACAAAATTAAAAGGATATTTTTTTTAAATCATCCCAAAAATATTTATTTTAATTTTTTATTATATATATATATATATATATTGCCCCGATTTGACATCCAAACAAAGGAAAAGAATTAACAATCATAATTTTATAGTTATTATAACATGAATATTAGATGAATAAATTGAATTCGAAGGAGTGCGAAGTTTATATAGCCGCGGAGCTGACAACCCTTGTCCATGTCGATGAGACAAGGGTGTGATAACTATCAGCTCGTAGGGAGCACTTAGGAGTGGCGCGGCATGGCGCGGGGTACTCGAGCAGTACGAAAGTACCGGATTGGCGGACGGACCGCGAGAAGTGTCAGAAATGAGTAAGGTGTACAGAGCCCCGCTAGCAAGGTCATACCCTGGATATAATGATATAGGGGGCGTAGGGGCGAGACAATCTGTATCCCGAGAGCCGACCGGTGGGTCTGAGTGCTCAGGACCGGGTCGGGTAATGGCCAGTGAGCGTGGGCAGCCACGCGTCCGACTGGTAGAGTGGAAGCGCAGGGTACGCCCTGAGCTGGGGGTTTGTTAAGTGATGTGTAACGCCCACCCCTTACCGTTAAGGCGGCGCGTTACCTTTTCCTACTTAACTTACGCATATTATTGCATACGAATCTAAAGCATTGCAGCGGAAATAAAACATAACTATAAACACATGCAACAAGAAGGAGGTATAAAGATCATATAGTATCTAGTAGCATCCATGCCTTAAATAAACTCCAAAAGAGCTAACAAGTATCAAGTATAAGGTAGTAAAACATGTTTCTTATAAAGATAAGTGCTAAGTCTATAATGGCACTAAAATGGATAAATCAGCCAAGTCACCACCACACACACGAGCCCATCCTGTAACTTCCCTTCCTTTAGAAATTTCTATGTTGATCTGCAACATAAGCAATCAACTATAAGTACGAAACTTAGTAAGCTCTTTCCTACTCACTAAATCCACATGTCACGTATATTTGAAAGACATATAACATCTCATGTATAGCATAAAACTCATAAGGCACGTAAGGTACATGAATGCATACAAACATAAAACACATGCATTGCAAAAACATTAGGATGCTCTTTAAAAAACATAATAAGTAATACTTTAACATAAACATACATCATCTTTATTGGGGTCCCCGGCTTGTACCCATTCTTTCTTTGCGCGCATCCCTAAATAGATGCGAGGTAGCTAGTCTCGACCTACTAGGGTTACTAGGCCTACTTTCTTTCAACCTAAGGACAGCTTCGGTAGTCTAGAACCGTGGATCTTTTCCAAGATCCGGTACAAGCCATACTTTAAAGTAAAATACATACCTGCATTCTTTCCTTTTTCTTTCTTTTATAATGAATGTACTCTAGACATTCAATCATTCATGAGTATAGGCACACTTTCATGGCATAATCATTCACATAAATAGCATGACAATGTATGACATTTCTTTAAACACATGCAAGTGAAGCAAACATCATGCTAGTCTTATCAACACATCATTCATGTAACATATTTGTCTTAATCAAGGCAACACATTAGTTTTAGCTTTCTTTTCCTATCTTAACACATGCTGGCCGAACATCATAGGTAGGGTTTCATAGCATAAAATTCATATAACATTGAAATAAGTGCACACTTCACACAAGAGATCATTTACAAGTACAAGAGTAGTCTAAACTTCACTAAACATTAGTTTAGGCACATGATTGTAGTTTGGACCTATTTTAGCCCTCAATCTTGTTGCTAGCCGAATATTACAGGTTTAATAAGGCATAGATTCCATGACTTTCTTGACCTAAAACATTACATAAGCAAGGGAAATTCACATAAGATCAAACCCTAGTCCATACACATGCATCTACCCATCTCCACCACTTGGTCGAGAGGTTCTAGGTCCTTTACATCATGAAAGGCATTCAAACATCATGTATTCATCATTCATCTGCTATAAGAAGATAACAATAAGCATGTAGAATCATCATCTAAACTTAAACACAACAAAGAAGGAGAAAACCTCCCTTGACCGAAACACCCAACATGACCTTTCTTCCATTTTTTTCCATACAACATCACAAGCAACCATAAGGGATCATAAATACACATTCAAGGCTATTATGTTGCAGGTGAGGGAGTCTTACTTCTTGCGTTAAAATTTCAAAAGGTGTTCTAGACTTTGGAGAAGAAAGGGGGCTCTTAGGCTTGGTACTCCTCTTGTTCTTCTCCTTTTCTTCTTCTGGTTTGTGGGGCTCAGTTTTGGGTTGCAAGGAGACCCTAGGTCTCGGTGAGGGAGAGGAGGAAGAGGGAAGGATTGGTGAGAAGAGAGGGGAGGGTTTGTGCTATGCGAAAATGCCTTGGGCATTTTTTTCCCCATGCTCTTTTATAGGGAGTGAAAAGGTAACCACCCCTTTCAATGACGCATCTTCATTTTCATGTGTCTCTTCACTTATTTTCTATTCATCTACAATTTCCCATCTCCTCCTAATAGCACTCCCTTGTTAGGTGAATTGGTTACATATGCATTCTTAAGACTTTTCTTTTCTTTGAGGTCCAAGGTTCAATCCTTAGCACCTCATCTTCTTTTGTTTTCTCTTCCTTTTATTATTTTTTTCCAAGCCCGTATAACCAAAGTCCACCTAGAGAATGCTACTTATTTAATTCATACACATGCATATGCATATCATTATTCACCCATACCTGTGCAGGATATTAAGCATAACATTAAATATAGTACATAAGCATCATTATCACACATCCACTACGTGT
Source organism: Boesenbergia rotunda (assembly GCA_024364735.1). Taxonomy (NCBI): domain Eukaryota; kingdom Viridiplantae; phylum Streptophyta; class Magnoliopsida; order Zingiberales; family Zingiberaceae; genus Boesenbergia; species Boesenbergia rotunda. The sequence goes on along the minus strand of JAGFNQ010007165.1, from coordinate 130,778 downwards.
CAAGATAATGCCTAACATTTCTTTATTCACAATTTTTCCCACTAAATTCATAATATTATTCTTGGCCACATGTTCCATTATTACAATGCTAGAGAGGGAAATTTTTGGGGTGTTACATGATGTCTGTCTGATTTTGTTAGATATCCAGTCCTCGTAATGGTATTGGAGCATGGGTCGCCACGCGTCCAACTGTAGTGCACGACCTAGCTCTAGGTCGGGGAATGGCCAGGGAGCGTGGTTAGTCACACGTCCGACTGGGTTAGGAGGGGCTAGTGGTCGACCCGACCGACCCCATTCATGGCCAGCGAAACACTGCCCCGGGGGCTCTCGGGCTCGGGGGCCCCCCTGGTGATATCCTGGCTGACCTGTCTACTAGACCCTCATGGCGCCAGGCTGGCTGGCGGGGCCGGCTGACCTACCCGTAGGCAATGCCGGGATCATAAGCGTCCCCCTTGAGTTTAGTCGAAGGAGGCGGCGAGTCCGACTGACTGGACTATCGTCCGTTGAAGTAAGCCTGGCGCGCTGGGACATCCTAGCCCTTTCTTGTGGCTCTCAGCGAACTTTTCGGTGCGTCAGGATCCCGGTCGGCCAGTGATGTCACATCCTCTGTCTTTTCACCATCTACTACCCAGGGTCTTTGAGCAGGTTGAAACCCCATATATTAATGCTCTCGGTTGATGATCGTTCCACGTGTCTTTCCCCCATTCCTTTTCCGAACGACGAGGCACTTTGTTTCCTGGGCCCCTCTGGGCCTGATCAGACGGCTATTATTGACCGTCGTCTTTGCTATGACCCACCATCGGGCGGTTCATATAGCCTCCGAGGCTATATAAATAGGTTCTTACTTTTAGCACCACCTTTTCACCTTTTCCACCAGTGCACTGCGCTTCTACTTCCGGCTAGGGTTGCGGCGGAACCTTTGGTCCCGGCTTTCTTATCCGACGACCCCTTCACTGGTTGGGTTTCCTTCCTTCTTTTGTTCCACATGGCCTCTTCATCTCGCGACCCGGCTCCCTGGTATGTTACCATGAGGTCTATCCTTGACCCCTGCGACCTTGATGCAATTAAGGCAGAGTTCCATATCTCGTCTGACCACCCTGTCTTGCTGCTTGCTTCTTCCGACCAACCCACCAGACCTCCAGCGCACTACATTACCATCTCTTGAGATCACTTACAAGCTGGGTTGCGCTTCCCCATCCATCCCTTCATTGCCTTGGTTTGTCGCTACCTTCGTCTTAATCTGTCCCAACTAACCCCCAATTCCGTCCGCCTTCTCTGCAGGACGGTTATTATTTTTCAATTGTATCAGCTTCCCCTTCGAGCCGAACTCTTTCACTACCTCTTCTGTCTGAAAAGGCAAGAGTTGGGCGAGTTTTACTTCCAAGCCTGTCCCGGGACTTCCTTCCTCTCTCAGCTTCCTTCATCCAGCAAGGGTTGGAAGGAGAGGTATTTTTTCATTCGCCCTATTGCGCTCCCGACCTGGCCAGTCGATTTTCGGCGAGACTCTCTGTTGGTGCAAGTTGCATCAGTGATGTCCTCCTCTAAGTGTTTTAATGTTTGACAAATACTTAAGTCAGTGATACATTGAACAAGGGAAGGGGAGTCAAGAGAGGAGTAACCAAAGTGAAAGAAAGTCCTAATAAACCTAGGCAATAGGTCCTGGTTCGAAGAATTGGGCACTAAGTCCTGATCATGGATTGGGCACTAAGTCCTGGCAAAGGGCTAGGCACCGAAGACCTGCTCAGAAGGAGGGCACTAAGTCCTGGTCAAGGACTGGGCAAGAAGACCTGGTCGAGGGTTGGGCATCGAAGACCTAGTTCGAGGAATTGGGCACGAAGACCTGGCCGGGGGTTCGACACCGAAGTCCTGGACTTAGGGTTTGGGCATGAAGTCTTGGTCCGAGGGACTGAGCAACTTAGCTAAGCGATGACTAAGGACAGAAGTAGAGACGGGTCAGGGTTCGGACGTCTCGAGATTCGAGAGCATCGGAGGCTAAGCAAAAGTCCACCCGAAGGACTGGACGGCAACCGTCTCCTGAAGGGAGTAGGTGAAAGGCTCGGGGGTGGGAACTTACGTCGGTTCGACCTAGGGTTTCATGGAAATCCGAAGCCAGAACCAAGTCCTTAAGGCTAATATTGTGTGTATATTTACTTTGTATTCGTGTATCTTGTAGGTGCCAAGAATGGATGACAAAGTAGGGAAATCACACAAAAGGCGACTGGAAGCCTTGAGGCCAGGCACCCCCATCAATAGGGGCGCCCCACAGCATCCAGGTGCCCCCATCAATAGGGGTGCCTGGCTCAAAGAAGAAAATGACAGTTTCGTGAAGAAGGCAAAATAGACTTCCATTTAGGCGCCCGGGATGATACAGGCGCCCTAGTTGAAAGTTGTATTGGCTGTTTCGAGTTCGAAGCAGAGATAAGCTTTCATTCAGGCGCCCGGGAGGTCCGGGGCGCCCTGGTCAAAGGTTTTATCAGTTGCGACGAGTTCGGCGCGGAGATAAAGTTTGACCAAGTCCATAGGGGCGCCCCCATCATCACAGGCGCCCGTATGAAGCCTATAAAAGGGGCATCGACCCCTCAGCTTCAAACAACAACTTTCCAGAACGATTCTGAGCTCTCTGACTGACGACAAAGTGCTAAAGATGAGGTTCTGCGATCGGGAGGCTCCAGGAGGAAGTGCGTGGCACTTCGGAGGTCCAGATCGGCCGAGGCTTCGACCTTAATCATTTTGGTTTGAATTTATATTCTGCATGTAATTTATTTATCTTTGTAATTGCAATTATTGTACTGTAAGATGGGTTTTTTCCGCCTCCGAAAATTCCGGAAAGGAGACCAATAGTGGACTCACGTTGAGTACATAGGCCTTGGACGTACTAACCCTGGGGGGTCGGGAACCAAGCAAATAAATCCCGCGTGTCTGCTGTGTTGTCTTGTTTTTCTTCGTTCTGTTTATTTTCCGCTGCACTAACGCTCTGTTTAAGAACGAACCAACAAGTTTTCTACGAAGTTTCCACGACAAGTTTTCGGTCAATATTCACCCCCTCCCCTCTATCGATGGCACCGGTCGTACACTCTCCTCAGACACCTCCTCATCATACGGATTCTCGGAAAATCCCTCCCTTCGAGCTTGCCCTCTCCGTGCTCGGGGGTCGGCACTTCTCCATCGTGTCGTTACTGTGTGAGACTATTCTGTCTGCGTTAGGGCTCAGTCCTACGCCGTTTCTTAGGCCTGCCTCTCTCGGTAAGCATTCTTTTCCTCTTTCTCACCCCTTTACTACTATTTGATCACGGTTTGTCTGGTAGCCGAGATTATGTATCCGGCGGCCCCCGAAGAGGGTTATGGGCTGGAGCCTGCGGAGATGGAGGCTCGCATACTGCAGCTGATGAAAGATCGAGAGGCGAGTGCAGCCGAACAAGGACTGCGTGTGGAGCAGCTGGCCGAGCAGGAGGTGACTTCATCTGGCTCCAAGTCACCTGCCCCCGCGCCTGAAGATGAGGAAATCCCTCGGTCTGGCTCAGAGGATACCCGACCTCTGAGTCGTCTGTTGCGGCGCCCACGGGGTGATGGGTCCGTGCCTGACTCGGCCGATCCCCTGGAAGCTTCTTCTAGCCGGCCCAGCAAAAGGCAGAGGGCAAGGCGCCGATGGTTGACCCCCTGGCATTGCCACCTCCTTCTCCTTCAGTGCTCCCGATGGAGTCGGCTATTACCCCTTTGGGGGAAGTGTCTCCGACCCGGTCAGGGGAGCCTACAAGTGAAAGCCTACTGCACATGCTACTGCCCTCGCTATCTGACTGGCTTATGAGTATGACGGTACTGAGCGGCACCGCCCCCATACGGTCGCAAGATGTTCGGCTGTATGGTACGGTAGCGGACCGATTTCTGACCGGCTTGCGAGCGGGTAGCTTGGGTGGCCCAAGCGTCTGGGCGGATGATTTTATGGCTACGGCCACACAACTATATGTTTACGGGTTGTTGCGTGTCTTACCCTTTCTTCGGCCGAAATGTCACCAAGTCTCTTTTGCAGTCTTGGGTCCCAAGGTTTCAACATGTGCATATCCATGCTGAGTCACGCCAAGGCCCGGTATCATGTCGAGCGGCGCATGGAGGATCTTGAAGCCCGACTTCGGCATACCCAACTGGCTTCTAACGACGATTCTCTAAACAGCTTGAGGGCGGAAGTTATCGGCCTTCAGGACTTATTAAGTCAGGCTCAAGAGGAGCTGGAGACCGCCAAAGCACAGATTGTCTCGGCTAACGCCGAGGCGATTCAAGTGCAGCACCGGGTTGCCCAGGCCGAGCAAGAGCAGCTACGTGATCGCAGACAAAAGGAGGAACTGCGAGCGGACCTTCTGAGGACCAAGGTCGAGCTTCGTTGGGAAAGTGAGGCTATTCAAGAAGTTAGTTCGTTGCAGGACCAACTGCAGGATTTGCGCAGACACCAGGCATCCTGGGATGCGGCTCAGGCAGAGTTGGAGGAGCTGCGTAAGCACCAAGCGTCCTGGGATGTGACTCGGGCTGAGCTGGTGGAGCTTCGTTCCTACAAGGAGGCGGAAGCTGATTGATTGAAGGCCTATAGGCTTGAGTGTATCAATTCTAAGGCCCATACTGATGAGATCTCCCGGCGATTTCGGGTGGTGGTGATGCACCAAGGGATCAGTATAATCCGTCAACTTAAACGAGGCAGGTATTTATCCCTTGACATGTCTCCCACCATCGTACATCTTCAGGATATGTCCAAAGACTTGCCAGATGTAATAAAACAGCCTTTCAAGTGAGGGTCGGGCCTCTCGTTTTCTTTTTCTTTCAATGAGGGGATGCCGAACCCCCGATTTTGTAATGCACCTTCTTTTTGAATGTACATTTCCTTCTTTGCTTGCTATGTATCGAGCGTGGCTGCCTTTACTTCCCAATATTAAGGGTCCGAGTAATGATGAGAGTGAATTGGACATAAGGCCGAATGATTGGTGTGTTTTTTGTGAGCCTTTAGCCAGGGCGTTCAGGCGAGGAAATTCTTAGGTGTCTGTGGCTTGGACAAGCATATGCTCAGGCCACTAGTCTTTGCGGGTGTTTGAGTTAGACACCGGTTCGTGCCTCCGCGTGACTATCTGGCGCTTGGCTAGGGGCAGGTGTCGCCGTGCGCCTGTACGGGGCCCGTAACAAGGGCTTACCAAGAACTTGCCGTAGGGTTTTGGCCTCTCGGCCGAGCTGAACCCGGGGAGCGTGGGCTGCTAAGTGTCCGACCGGGACCCGGACCAAGGGATTAGTAGGAGCTAGCCCGCGGGGACTTGGCCTCTTGGCCAAGCTAAATCCGAGGAGCGTGGGCCGCCATTCGTCCGACCGGGACCCAGATCAAGGGATTAGCGGGAGCTAGCCCGCTGGGACTTGGCCTCTTGGCCAAGCTGAATCCGGGGAGCGTGGGCCGCCACACGTCCGACCGGGACTAGGACCAAGGGATTGGTAGGAGGTTACCTGTGAGCTTTGGGTCGACCTAACCCTTTTTCGTTCAAGCCGCCTGGTTAGCAGCTTCTCTGTCCCCCCTGTCCATCTCGCTCGAGGACTGCATTAATTGGCAGGGACACTTGTCTCATGTTCAGTGGTTTCCCAGGCGCCGAAGTGTCAGCCACCTATTTTGATTGCCTTGGGCAGCGAAACGTCTGTTCGCTGGGCCCGCCTTTGTCTTATCCCGCCTCCTCGCTTCCTCACAGGCCCCATCGGAGGGTTCTGAGTAGATCTGCCTTTTCCTCGCAACCCTTTTTCTGACAGTTGGGATTGGTCGCCCCTCCCTATATAGGGAATCATCGATTATCTTCCCCACCACTTTCGTTTTCCCTACACTCCTTAGTCTCCCCCTCTTCTTATCCACTTCTTCCGGTGTCCCAGTATCCTTCCCAACATGTTGGCGGTCTCCTTGAAAGCAGGGCTTGCAGAGGATGAGGCTGCGTTCACGGCAGCGCTGGCGGCTATGCTGGCTGATCCAGCTAATGATCCGTCAGCCGCTTCGGTATCTCCTTCCCCGGCGGTAAATCCTACTGATGCATCTTCTTCGAGCAGGGGTAAGGCACCGGAGGAGGAGACACCGGATTTTGAGCTCAAGGTTTTGGACGTAGATCCTTGCCCCTTGGAGACCAGGCATCATTGGGATCAATCAGGCGTCCGTTCTCCTCCCTTTGGGACCACGAGTACCTCTCCGAGGAGAACTCCCTCTTCCTCTCCGTTGCCGAGGATTCCTGCCCCGCCGGTATCTGCACCTATCACCCCCGTTTCTTCCGCTCCAGGGGTTGTTCAACTGGCGGCCCCTTCTACTCAAGCCGTCTCATCAAACGTGCTATCTGATATTCCCCTTCCTTCTCTCCCCGAGGGGGCTACGAGCCCTGGTCCGTTACATCTGATCCTGCCCTCGCGGGCAGACCCTCATACTGCCTACGAGATTCCTGACTCTGAGCCGCTAGGGTCTGCCCGAGTAGTTTATCTACACGCCCCCTTGAGCGACCATCTGTGTCATGGTCTTCGGGCATTTGACCGTCAGGACCCCATTACCAGAGCCAATGGCGTCGTGGCGGAGGTTTGTCAGGTACGCTTTTCTGATAGCTCTTGCTCGACCGGTTCTTTCCCGGCTAACCTTTTACTTTCTTTGCAGTTAACCGACACAATCTACGATATGGGTGTTTCCCTTGCCACTCAGACTCGGTCCCTTCATCAATCAGAGTCCCAAAGGGAGGAGTTGGAGGCTCAGCTTCGCCACGCGCAGCTGCAACCGGGCGACGAGGCCCGGAACACACTACGGGCTGAGAATGCGGCCCTTCAGGAGCGCGTCGTTCGCGCCGAGGCACAACTTCAGGAACGCCTGGTGGAGCTGAACGCTGCTCGGGTGACTGCCACCCAGATGCGGCGGCAGGTCGCTTTCTTGGAGCAAAACGAGCGTCAGGCTCAGATTTTGGAGCTACAAACCCATGAGGAGCTGGCCAAGGCCAAGGTGGAGCTCCAGGAGGCTGGCTAGTTGGCTGCGACACTGCGCGCCAACCTGAAGGCTAAGGAAGAAGAACTAGCCGCCTGCTCGAGAGACCTCTCTCGGGTGCGAAAGCATCGAGCGGCTCTGGACGCCCAGCTGAAGGCTACTCAAAAGGACCTGAAGACGACTCAGGGTCGAGCCCCGTCTCAGTCTTCTGCGCCTAGACCGTAGTCTAGTGCTGCTCTTTTCTACTTTTCCTCATGTAGGTGGAGGCCCAGTTGACCCCTATGAATGCTACTTCTTTTTTCCAGCGTCTTTATCCTTGTATACTTCTGCCCGTGCGTATTTGGTGCTTGAGCATACGCGACCCGAATGGGGGGGGATGCACGTCCACCCTCCTCTGGCGGGCGGGTGCCCGCAATGTCAGGATCGTTATGTATCAATGACTCGGGCTAGAATGCAGTTGAACGCTTAGGATTCTGCGAGTATGTAATACTTCCTCCGTGTTCCTTACTTGGGCGAGTACGGCAGAAATCTTAGGACGCACCTGATCAAGAAGTTAAGTTATCGTAGTCATAAAGACTTAGTTGCTCGTAGCCCGTATGCGGGCCCGAAGTGAGGCACTTGGTTTAGACAACGCCCGGGGGTCGAGGATCGATCTAGGAGCTGGACCCTGCTTTCAACCTGTCGGCAAGGCAAGAGTCAACATGCTCGACCGGAGGCTATTCATGGAGCGGGGGTCGCCGCACGCCCGGCCGAGAGCCGGGCCGGGGTGGTGAGCGTCAGCCCCTGCATTGTTTGCGTGAGGCGAGGGTAATATCAAGGGCCGATCTGAGAGTAAGGCTCGCACAAAGCGAGAATATGACGTCCCGGTCGGGGGACCTCTCAGGGAGCGTGGGTCGCCCCACGTCCGGCCGAGAGCCAATCCGAGGGTAAGGCTCTCGCGGAGCGAGAATATGGCCTCCCGGTCGGGGGACCTCTCAGGGAGTGTGGGTCACCCCTGTTAGGATCGATTACGTACGCTAGAGGGGGGTGAATAGCGATTCTTCAATTCTTCTTGTACCTACGTTGCTAGTTGCACAACAGAAACAATAATAAAGAAAACAAACAACGCTAACAAGAACGATTTACTTGGTATCCACCCCGGACGGGTGACTAATCCAAGAATTCGTCGGTGGATCACTCCCCGGATAACCTCCGACTAGCTCTCGTCGCTCCTTGTGGGTGGAGAAACCTCACCACAACACCTTTAGAAGACCTGAGCACAAAGACTACTATCTTGCCTTTAACCAAGACAAGATTCGTCAAGAATCTCAGCCGCCACGAAGTCCTCTTTAAATAGGACTCGAGCTGAAACCCTCGCCACCAGTCGACTGCTCCCAGAGCAGTCGACTGGTTCCCAGCTGAAACCCTTCTGTGAGTTTCATCAGTCGATTGCCCCAGGCCAGTCGACTAGTCTACTCACCCACCTAAGGTTATCCTTCCCGAGTACATTCCACTCCGCACTCGAACCCTAGGATTTTCTGAGTACAATCACACATCACTCGTACCCTCACGACTCGACTGACTCCTCATCCGCAGCCTCGACTATTGGCTTCGCGCCCTCTTCATCTTCGGCTCCCGTCCCTCGGATGCACGCAAGCCTCCAGCTTGCCTCCATGCCATCCTTCACGCATGCCTCAAAATCCGCACCCCTCAGCTTATCGTCCCTGCTCACTAAGGTCCCTCGGGTACACACAAGCCTCCAACTTGTCTCCATGCCACCCTTCACCGTACCGAGGTTATCCAATCAAGTCCATATGTGTAACCTGAACAATTTGCACACTCAACATACACATATAAGAACACAAGGGTAAACCTAACTTAAACCCTTTGCTCAAACATCAAAACACTTGGTCAATCCAGACCATAGATTGCCTCAACAATCTCCCCTTTTTGATGTTTGGCAATACGTTTAAGTTTGGGAAAACAAAATAGTAATCAATAGCAAAAACAATGCATATGCAATGCAAGGATGGATCCTATCCCAAGGCATCCTACACCTAACCCTCCAAGTTAGGACGTTTTCACACCTAACCCTCTAAGTTAGGATTTTTCCATACCTAACTCTCTAAGTTAGGATTTTTTCACACCTAACCCTCTAAGTTAGGATTTTCACACCTAACTTCCCAAAGTTAGGAATTTTCACCAAAACGGGCTTTTTAAAGCTTCTCCAAAGCTCCCCTACATTGGACTTATAAAGGCTTTTTAAGAACCCCTCCAAGGTTCCCCTTACGCTAAGAATGGAGCAACCATGCTCCCCCTTAATCTTAGCTCCCCCTAAACCTAGGGTTTTTAACAAAGGAATGTTTGGTTTCCCAACTTAAACCAACACATCCAACACTTCTACCCCTTTGCCATACATCAAAAAGACTCCAATAATATCCCAATTATTGGTTCTTTTAATCCCCAATGATCCTAAACACAGTGTACTAAACCCCCATACACTTGTTTTCCATCATTCAGACACAAGTCAGCTGCTAGATACCCACACCAGCCCTGACCAGTCGACTGCCCCCCCAGGGCAGTCGACTGATACTCTGAAAATCAGTTTTTCTGGCCATTTTCAGAAATGTGCCAGAAATTCCATAAATCTCCAAAAATTTTCAAATTTTGTGGAGAACATTGTGGTACCCATACCTACTTGGAAAAAATACATTTCACCATGTATCTATCACCGTTCCCAAGTTGAATACAAAATCCAAAAATTTTCTATGAAAATCAAGGCAAACAAGGAGGCAACCTCCCCCTTAACCTATGCATTTTCCCAATTTTCATTTACCAAGGTCAAGTTCTACCCAACTTGACACCATAACACCGAGTTATGTTCTTCCCAACCTAACTTCCAAGTTCTTCCCCCTTTGACACTGTCAAAGAATTACCCCAAGCAACCTTTCCCTTAGTGTCAAAAAGAACTCAACAAAACCCAATAAAAAACCTAAAGGTTTGCAAGCACATTTGCTAGGATATATCCTATCCTAGAAAAATGTGATTTCATGAAAACCATAAATGTGCTTGACTTTTGGTTCAATTCTCGATTTTCCTAAAAGGTTTGGCATTTGTATCAACTTGGAAATCTATATCTAATTCCATGTGTTTGTCAACTCTAACCAATAACAATTTACACATGAAATTGTCCTTAACTCTCCCTTCATGATTTCTTAATCCTAGATACTTATGGAGAACTTCCCAATCTTCCTTGATTTTCAGAATATCAATAAAGCCTTTATTAATTATGGGATAACAATTTATTCAAGGAATGTGAACTCATAATCAAGACTTTTAACCTAAATCCATATCCTATAATCCAATTTTGTAATTTCTCAACCTCCAAAGTGCCTTTTATCCTTAAACCTACTGACCAGTCGACTGCCCCTGGGGCAGTCGACTGGAAAACCTTACAGAATGGTCCCGAGACTGAATTCACTTTGGATCAGTCGACTGCCCCCAGGGCAGTTGACTGATACCTGAATTTCAGGTTTTCAGCCCAATTTCAGAAATGCCTAGATAATTCTACAAATCTTCGAATAATCTAAAATTTTGTAGGGAGATTTAAAAGTCTATATCTACTTGGGAAAAATATGTTTTCACATAAATGTACTCCAAATCCTAAGATTGACATGAAACTCAACTTCTCCTAAAATATATCATTTAAACTCTTCCCAAAAGTCTTAATTGTGGCCTTTCCTTGGTATATCTTCTAACACCTGGCCATGATACATTTCTAGCACTAAATTATATGATATTTATCCATTAAAATCTAATTTTACCCAACATACCCATACTTTCACCTTTTCCTCTATAACTCTCCTTTTATTGTGCCAATTCTCTAGGATTCAGACTTACCCAAGTCTTCCAACCCTTTTTGGCACATTTCACCTAATTTCCTAGGAGAGAAACTCTTGAGATCCATTTACCATGGACCCCAAAGGCTCCTAGAGCTCCCCCTTGAGCTCTTAGCTCTAGCCACCTCCTTAGGTGACTCAATCCACACTAGACCACACCGGTGAACCTCCGATGTTTCTTGGCCTACAAAACTGACCTTCTTAACCTTGGACACCTTGTCCTTGGTTAAGTTATCCTTTTTACCTTTGAATGACACCCTCGTGCCATCTTTGGGCTTTCCTGTTGGGTTCTCCCGGCACAAAAACATAAAAACGCAGCGGAAACAAGAACCCACGAGTGATCCATGCGAAAGAAAACTCGTACAATGTTCATCTATCTAATAGATCTATCTACAGTGTATACCTTTCGAGCGTGCCATTTGCTTATCCCGCTCATCCAAGGTGCACCGGATCTCTTGCACGTTCAAGTGTCCGTGCCTCTATTCGTATCCACACAGACACAATCTCTCAACTTTAGGAGAACTACCTTAGTTGTGCTAGCAACTTGAGGTAGCTCGTAGAACACCAAGAACCCTACAGTAGGGTTTCGGCCAAAGGAGGAAGATGAGGGAGGGAAGAAGAAAGGGAAGAAGGAGAGGAAGAAGAAGACCTCATCCAAAGTCACAAGGCCCTCTTTTATACTTATCCCATGAATATGAAGAGGTTTGTGTCTCTTTGGCTTCCTTCATTAATACCAATAAAGAGCACATCTTTTCATGTAGACCTTTATCATTTCCCATGTAAGAAAAGAATCTTTTCTTTTCTCTTTATTAAACACTTTAATGAATTTCTCTTTAATCCTGACCGGGCCTCTCGGGCTTCCGACCGGTCTCCCGACCAAGTCTGCCGAGTGTCGAGCTCCCGACCCAGTCTGCCGAACTCTGACCCAGTCTGCCGAGCTCCGACTCAGTCTGTCGAGTGCCGACCCAGTCTGTCGAGTGCCGACCCAGTCTGCCGAGTGCCGACCTAGTCTGCCGAGCTCCCAGCTCAGTCTGCCAAGTGTCGACCCAGTCTGCCGAGTGGATCTCCCGATCTGACTTCCCGAGTTCCCAACTCGGGCTCGGACTTCCCGAGTTCCCAACTCGGGCTCGGACTTCCCGAGTTTCCAACTCGGGCTCCCACTCAGATTTCCCGAAGAATCATGTCCTTAGTGTGTAACCTAATAGGCTCTCGCGACGTTGGCAATGCGCCTAAACCCTTTAGACACATAAGCAATGAGCGACATCTAGCAATGTATCATTGCTACCCAAGTAACAAAAAAAGTCGAGATCCGACTAAACCTCCGTGACTATGATAGTGTATGACCTTGTCCTTCTATCCTCAATCAATCTATGTGTTTCTTGATCGCCGAGTAGACTCACTCAAACAAATGAGCTCAATATCTCATATTGACTTATTTGAGAATGGTCATGCGTTTCAGAAGTCCTACTCGATCAAGGGGCCCACAGATATCACTCCCGTCATATGGGAGGGATAGATCACATCTACATCACTCACATCCCTCCGCATAATTCATTACATACCCAGTGACCGCCTTTATAGTCCACCCTGTTACGGGTGACATTTGACGATACCAAAGTACATAACTCCTTATGTAGGGAACCGTAGTGACTTCAGGTCTAAGAACTATTCATATCAATAGTTACATGAGAAAGTTTATGACACTCATATGACAATCTATGAATCTTTCTCATGGCGGGTCAATTCAGTACACATTCTCCAATATATACACATGTGTCAACTTGATATCACATATCCATGACTTGTGAGCTCAAGTCATCAGTTGACCCACATGCTAGTCTCCATGCATTAATATTGTCCCTGAATATTAATGCTTGACTAGGAATAATTTAGGGTAGTATTCTCTACATTATCTCACTATCGATTCAACCAATCGATATAATGTAGATAAGAACCCACTACACAAGGATATTATTATACTTAGTTATTCGACACAAAATACAAAGTAAGTATAATAACCAAAATGCCTTTATTAATGATAGAATATGATACAGAATGTCCATAGTCAATCATCACATAATTGGCTCTAGGGCTCCTACTAACATTTCCCTCCTTGCCATAATTGTATGCTTCCCCAGCACACTTCTTTTTGTTGGCCTTGGAGATCTTAGACCGGTATCCCAAGCCCGATCTATCATACTTGGGTTTTATACTACCCAACACCATGTCTAAATCCTTTGATCCAACCGTGAATCTTTCTATGGTCTTTTCTAATTTATCAAGCCTTGCCCTCAATGCTTGATTTTCCCTTCCAAACCCTTTAACCTTAGTGTCACTAATTCCATTTTGCCCATTCCTAGATCTACCCATCTTTCTAGGCATATTCTTTCCCTTCTTGGGATTAATGTCATGATCCTTAGGTCTAGAGGTCTTGGGTTGGTCATGATGCATGCTTTTCCTAGGATTTTGATCTACCTTGTTAACCCTAGTCCTATCATTGTATCTAAAACCATGATTTTGCACAAATAAGCAGTTTTCATTAATTTTTGCATGCATGGATGAATGATTAATTCTATTTTTATCATGCAAGGAGGATCTTGAATTTGAATTGCATTTTAAATTAGGGTTAGGAATTACCTCCCTTACCCTTGAAGTTCCCCCTTGATGTGATCTTTGCTTCCTCCTTTCCTCCTTCTCCCATCTCTTCAAGTGTTTCTTGAGCTCTTTCTTCCTTGGACACCTGGTGTGGTAGTGCCCTAGCTCACCACACGTGAAGTATCGAATCCTCCTCCTCTTCTCTTGGGATTCTCCATTCCTACATCTCATGTTAGCATTTAATTGAATGGATCCGGGTTTAGAGAGTACCTCCTTCTTACCTAGAGGACACTTGTCCTTGTAGTGTCCCCTTTTGTTGCATCCAAAGCATAGGATGTGTTATTTCGATTTGGCTTTGGTGGAAGTAGAGACTTCTTCTTGTTCTTGTATGATTGAGGGTCTCTCCTCCCCCTCAATCCTTGAAGTTGATGCTTCCTCTTCTTCTCTTGAGGTGGATGCCCTATCACTCTCGTCTTCTCCTTTACTTGAGGATGTGGACATTTCTTCCTCTTCGGATGTTGACACTTCCGTTTCTTTTTCTTTTTCTTGGTCCACTGAATCCATTTCCTTTGGCTCTTCTTCTGCTCGTGTAGGGTTTTCATGGAGCGCTACTAGCTTGCTCCACAATTCCTTAGCATCCCTATACTCACCAATCCTATCCAAAATGTCATTGGGTATTAAATTGATTAACATTTTGATTACCTTGTTATTGATTTCGGATTGATGAATTTGCTCCTCGGTCCACTTCATTTTCTTAAGAGTCCTTCCCTTTTTGTCCTTGGGAGAATCGAAGCCTATTTCTATACACATCCAATCTTCGATATTAGTCATTAAAAAATATGACATTTTACCTTTCCAATATGCGAAATCGTCGCGGTCGTATGAAGGTGGAATCCGGAAATCCCATCCTAGCGAACCCTCTCCTTCCATTTTCCTCTAGCGTGTGCTCTCTCGGCGATTAGTCCGATCAAGAGCGGTCCTCGCACTGATACCAATTGTTAGGATCGATTACGTACGCTAGAGGGGGGCGAATAGCGATTCTTCGATTCTTCTTATACCTATGTTGTTAGATGCACAGCGGAAACAATAATAAAGAAAACAAACAACTCTAACAAGAATGATTTACTTGGTATCCACCCCGAACGGGTGACTAATCCAAGAATCCATCGGTGGATCACTCCCCGAATAACCTCCGGCAAGCTCTCGTCGCTCCTTGTGGGTGGAGAAACCTCACCACAACACCTTAGAAGACCTGAGCACAAAGACTACTATCTTGCCTTTAACCAAGACAAGATTCGTCAAGAATCTCAGCCGCCACGAAGTCCTCTTTAAATAGGACTCAGGCTGAAACCCTCGCCACCATCGACTGCTCCCAGGGCAGTCGACTGGTGCCACTGAAATTTGACTGTTGCACCCCAACATTCGAATTCTCAGCCAACTCACCAGCCACCTACCAGTCGACTGCTCCCAGAGCAGTCGACTGGTGCCACTGAAATTTGACTGTTGCACCCCAACATTCGAATTCTCAGCCAACTCACCAGCCACCTACCAGTCGACTGCTCCCAGAGCAGTCGACTGGTTCCCAGCTGAAACCCTTCTGTGAGTTTCATCAGTCAACTGCCCCCAGGCCAGTCGACTAGTCTACTCACCCACATAAGGTTATCCTTCCCGAGTACATTCCACTCCGCACTTGAACTCTAGGATTTCCCGAGTACAATCACACATCACTCGTACCCTCACGACTCGACTGACTCCTCATCCGCAGCCTCGACTATTGCCTTCGCACCCTCTTCATCTTCGGCTCCCGTCCCTCGAATGCACGAAAGCCTCCAACTTGCCTCCATGCCACCCTTCACGCATGCCTCAAAGTCCGCACCCCTCAGCTCATCGTCCCTGCTCTCCAAGGTCCCTCGGGTGCACACAAGCCTCCAGCTTGTCTCCATGCCACCCTTCACCGTACTGAGGTTGTCCATTCAAGTCCATATGTGTAACCTGTACAATTTGCACACTCAACATACACATATAAGAACACAAGGGTAAACCTAACTTAAACCCTTTGCCCAAACATCAAAATACTTAGTCACTCCGGACCACAGATTGCCTTAACAACCCCGCGTCGTCCAGCCGAGAGCCGATCCGAGGGTAAGGCTCGCACGGAGCGAGAATATGGCCTCTCGGTCGGGGGACCTCTCAGGGAGCGCGGGTCACCCCGCGTCGTCTGGCCGAGAGCCGATCCGAGGGTAAGGCTGGCACGGAGCGAGAATATGGCCTCTCGGTCGGGGCACCTCTTAGGGTGCTTGGGTCACCACGCGTCCGGCCGAGAGCCGATCCGAGGGTAAGGCTCGCATGGAGCGAGAATATGACCTCTCGATCGAGGGACCTCTCAGGGAGCGCGGGTCACCCCGCGTCGTCCAGCCGAGAGCCGATCCGAGGGTAAGGCTCGCATGGAGTGAGAATATGACCTCTCGATCGAGGGACCTCTCAGGGAGCGCGGGTCACCACGCGTCCGGCCGAGAGCCGATCCAAGGGTAAGGCTCTCACGGAGCGAGAATATGGCCTCCCGGTTGGGGGACCTCTCAGGGAGCGGGGGTCACCCCGCGTCGTCCGGCCGAGAGCCGATCCGAGGGTAAGGCTCGCACGGAGCGAGAATATGGACTCTCGGTCGGGGGACCTCTCAGGGAGCGCGGGTCACCCCGCGTCATTCAACCGAGAGCCAATCCGAGGGTAAGGCTCGCACAGAGCGAGAATATGGTCTCTAGGTCAGGGGACCTCTCAGGGAGCGCGGGTCACCACGCGTCCGTCCGAGAGCCGATCCGAGGGTAAGGCTCGCATGGAGCGAGAATATGGCCTCTCGGTCGGGGGGCCTCTCAGGGAGCGTGGGTCACCACGCGTCCAACTGAGAGCCGATCCGAGGGTAAGGCTCGCACGGAGCGAGAATATGACCTCGCGGTTAGGGGACCTCTCAGGGAGCACGGGTTACCACGCGTCCGACCGAGAGTTGATCTGAGGGTAAGGCTCACACGGAGCGAGAATATAGCCTCTCAGTCGGGGGACCTCTCAGGGAGCGTGGGTCACTACGCGTGCGCCTGAGAGCCTTGCCGAGGCTTCCCGGTCGAGGACATCTTAGGGAGCGTGGATCGCCACGCGTGCGCCTGAGAGCCTCGCCGAGGCTTCCCAGTCGAGGACATCTCAAGGAGCGTGGATCGCCACGCGTGCGCCTGAGAGCCTCGCCGAGGCTTCCCGTCCGAGGACATCTTAGGAAGCGTGGATCGTCACACGTACGCCTTAGAGCCTCGCTATGGCTTCCCGGTCGAGGACATCGCAAGGAGCGTGGATCGCCACGTGTGCGCCTGAGAGCCTCGCCGAGGCTTCCCGGTCGAGGACATCTCAAGGAGCGTGGATTGCCACACGTGCGCCTGAGAGCCTCGCCGAGGCTTCCCGGTCTAGGACACCTCAGGGAGCGTGGATCTCCACGCGTGCGCCTGAGAGCCTCTCCGAGGCTTCCCGGTCGAGGACACCTCAAGGAGCGTGGATCGCCACGCGTGCGCCTGAGAACCTCGCGGAGGCTTCCCAGTCGAGAACATCTCAGGGAGTGTGGATCGCCACGCGTGTGCCTAAGAGCCTCGCCGAGGCTTCCCGGTCGAGGGCATCTCAGGGAGCATAGATTGCCACGGGTGCGCCTGAGAGCCTCGCCGAGGCTTCCCGGTCGAGGACATCTCAGGGAGCGTGGATTGCCACGCGTGCGCCTGAGAGCCTGGTTGAGGCTTCCCGGTCGAGGACACCTCAGGGAGTGTGGATCACCACGCGTGCGCCTAAGAGCCTCGCTGAGGCTTCCCGGTCGAGGACATCTCAGGGAGCGTGGATTGCCACGCGTGCGCCTGAGAGCCTCGCCGAGCTACGCGTGCGCCTGAGAGCCTCGCCGAGGCTTCCCGGTCGAGGACACCTCAGGGAGCGTGGATCACCACGCGTGCGCCTGAGAGCCTCGTCGAGGCTTCCCGGTCGAGGACACCTCAGGGAGCGTAGATCGCCACGCGTGCGCTTGAGAGCCTCGCGGAGGCTTCCCGGTCGAGGACGCCTCAGGGAGCGTGGATCGCCATGCGTGTGCCTGAGAGCCTCGCGGAGGCTTCCCGGTCGAGGACACCTCAGGGAGCCTGGATCGCCACGCGTGCGCCTGAGAGCCTCGCTGAGGCTTCCCGGTCGAGGGCACCTCAGGGAGCGTGGATCGCCACGCGTGCGCCTGAGAGCCTCGCCGAGGCTTCCTGGTCGAGGACATCTCAGGGAGCGTGGATTGCCACGCGTGCGCCTGAGAGCCTCGCCGAGGCTTCTCGGTCGAGGACATCTCAGGGAGCGTGGATTGCCACGCGTGCGCCTGAGAGCCTCGCCGAGGCTTCCCGGTCAAGGACACCTCAGGGAGCGTGGATGGCCACGCGTGCGCCTGAGAGCCTCGCCGAGGCTTCCCGATCGAGGACATCTCAGGGAGCGTGGATCGCCACGCGTGCGCCTGAGAGCCTCGTCGTGGCTTCCCGGTCGAGGACATCTCAAGGAGCGTGGATAGCCACGCGTGCGCCTGAGAGCCTCGCCGTGGCTTCCCGATCGAGGACACCTCAGGGAGCGTGGATCGCCACATGTGCGCCTGAGAGCCTCGGCGAGGCTTCCCGGTCGAGGACATCTCAGGGAGCGTAGATTGCCATGCGTGCGCCTGAGAGCCTCGCCGAGGCTTAGTGAGAGCGGATCCCGATTTATAATTTTTGCGTATCGAGCTGTTAGCTTGCCTTTGAGAAGGTTTGGCCTTGCCCCGGATGCACGGAGGTTGCAGAATACGTCTTTTGACTAGCCAGGCGGGTGAGAATTCCCTTGGGCTGACCTGCGTAAGGCCATACACACTCCTTTCGCCACCACTTTCCCCCATTTGGCCTACCCTCCTCTGGTGGGATACGGATGCTTCGCCGGGCACAAGCCTGGCCACGTAAGTTTGACTGCGATGCACGTGCGGGAGGAAGGGGGCCGAGCTTCCGGGGGTCCCCGACCTTCCGATAGAGTGTGCACCTTGGGCTCTTGGGGCCGCGTTACAGGGTCGCCCGCTCGTGTTCTTCGGGAGTGTGATGGTCATCCAAACCCGGTTAGGCTCCTCCATCTTCGTTTCCGATCAGGCTGCTGATGTCCCTCCTTCTAGTGCTAAATTTGATCCTATCGCGAAGCGAGGTGGTGATCCTAGGGGTCGGATGGTCTCTCGGTTGGCACGAGCTGGGGAGGTGGCAACGACCTGGCGGCGCTCTGGCTTAGCTCTGCAAAACAGCAACCGTCAGTAAACCCGCCGGGGGTTTCCCCGGTCAGGCACTCCGACAGTCAAGTCAGTATCCGCAGGCGCAATAGTGGAATTGAAATGAGGCAGTAGATTAGAGAGCTCGTGCGTGCATACCTACGGTAGGAGGAGTGCGAAGTTTATATAGCCGGGGGAGCTGACAACCCTTGTCCATGTCGATGAGACAAGGGTGTGATAACTGTCAGCTCGTAGGGAGCACTTAGGAGTGGCGCGGCATGGCGCGGGGTACTCGAGTAGTACGAAAGTACTGGATTGGTAGACGGTCCACGAGAAGTGTCAGAGATGAGTAAGGTGTGCAGAGCCCCGCTAGCAGGGTCGTACCCTGGATATAATGATATAGGGGGCGTAGGGGCGAGACAACCCGTACGCCGAGAGCCGACCGGCGGGTCCGAGTGCTCAGGACCGGGTCGGGTAATGGCCAGTTAGCGTGGGCAGCCACGCGTCCGACTGGTAGAGTGGAAGCGCAAGGTACGCCCCGAGCCGGGGGTTTATTGAGTGATGTCTGTCTGATTTTGTTAGATATCCAGTCCTCGTGATGGTATTGGAGCGTGGGTCACCACGCGTCCGATTGTAGTGCACGACCTAGCTCTAGGTCGGGGAATGACCAGGGAGCGTGGGCAGGCACATGTCTGACTGGGTTAGGAGGGGCTAGTGGTTGACCCGATCAACCCCATTCGTGGCCAGCTAAACACTGGCCCGGGGGCTCCCGGGCTCGGGGGCCCCCTAATGATATCCTAGTTGACCTGTCTACTAGACCCTCATGGTGCCAGGCTGGCTGGCGAGGCCGGCCGACCTACCCGTAGGCAAGGCCAGGATCAGGAAGCACTTGCAATCGGCGGTCTAGAAGCCCAGCGTCCCAGGGTTCACGTCCCATTTGAATCAATAGAGCATCAATATGACAATGTAATCATGTCTCATTTAGACTATGTTTGATGAGAGATAATCATAATTATATTATAAGATTAATTATTTTATTTGATATACTAAATTTTAAAATTATAATATTATAATATAATATAATTTGAATTATAAAAGATAATTAAAGTTTTATAATCTGGATTATAAAGTTAACAATATGTAATCTAAATTACTTTCCAAACCTAACTACATTACAAGTTTAATTACATTATTTCTAACCAAACATAGTATTAGATTCTTGACTCACTCCATTAGTTGTGAAAATCTCCTTTGAGTGTTTTTTGGGGCACATAAGAATACTAAGTTGATAAATCATTCATTATGAGTGTTTCCTGATTTATTCTGATGGACGACCAAAAATTTTTTATAGGACCGGACTGATCATTCCCAAATTAGTCGGCATAAGCTAGATACAGGGTGTGAATTAGAAAAAAAGTCTCCTTTGAATGTTAGACCTACTTTTTTTTGTGTAGGGAGAGAAAAAAATCATCACCCTTAAGTAGAAATGTCAAAAATGAACATGATCCGTCAACCCGATCCGTGTAGATCCAAAAAATATCGAGCTGGGATTGAGGGTTTTAGAGTTTGGGTTGGATCCAAAATTTCACCCAGAAAAAAATTAGGATTAGGTTGACCTGAATTAGGATTTAGAGTTTAGGATTTAAGATTTAGCATTGACCCGATATTTTTCGGGTTAGATGATTGGGTTGGTTTTAGAGTTTAGGGTAAACTTGATATTTTTCGAGTTGGCAGGTTAGGTTGGCGAGTTGACTCTTAAATTTAAATATTTAATCACATGTCGATCGGGTTGGTTGAGTTATTCGGATTGATCGGGATTCAAGTTTATAATTTTTATATTCAGTTTGATTCGGATCAAGATTCAAATTAATTTTTTTTTATAATATCCTTGTTTCAACCTCATTTGAATTTATCCGATTCATCCGAATTGATATCCTTATAATCTAGGATCGATTGGGCTCTTAGTAGAGTTTTAAGTGAGTTTAATATTTTTTTTATAATCGGGTGAACATGTTCTTCGAGTAAAATTAAAGCTTGAGGTACTCACATATGAATATGATGATGCCTCAAAAATCCTTTTCCATGAGTCACATGGTTGACCTACAAAAAAAGCCAATCACTAAATCATACTTAGAAAATTGGCTCATGGTGATGGTGGCTATTGCTTGTCCAAATTGAAGGAACACAAAGAGATGAAATAAAAATAAAATAAAATAACGTAATATGAAGATTTTAAATAAAGAACAAGATGTTAAAAGGGAAATCTTTAAATGCATAAATCACTAACAACAAAGTTGCAAAGATTGACTTGGAAATTCAATTTCACTAAGGTCTAAATCAGGATATGCCTATGTGAAATTTTGAAAATAGAGTTTGTCGTCAAAGAGACATTGTTCAATTTTTGACATATATAAATATTATTCGGTAATTTACCAAAGGGCGTACCTAAGTATTGGTATTTACCAAATGACGTACCATGGTTTCAATGTTACCAAAGGGCGCACATATTTTAGTAAACTTCCTCTTATACCCCTACCATCAAGTACTGCATGCATTTCTCTTTCTCTTTCTCTTTCTTTTTGTCAGTAACGATTTTCGAGATGGACCATAAAGAGATGTTCCTTTATATTTTAATTTTTATATTATGGAACCTTTCTCAAAACAAAAAAAATATTGAAATTAATTAAAATATTTTTATTAAATTAAAACTAAAAGAACATATCAGACCCACGTTGGGCCTGAAATGGTTCCATTTCAGGCCCAACGTGGGGATGAAATGTTTCCATTTCAGGCCCAACGTGCCCAATATTAAGAGTCTTTTTTCGATTCTTTGTTATTACATTTTAACACCTCGGAGAAGTCCAAATAAACAATGGATAGCAAATTTTAACTCCTTGTAACCTCAGAAATTCACAGGAACTGAAATTTTTACAATCGGAGCTCTCTAGGTCAATCAGTGGCCTTTTAGGGTCATTGGGGCTGAAATGGAAACATTTCAGGCCCAACGTGGGGCTGAAATGTTTCCATTTCAGCCCCAACGTGCCCAATATTAAGAGTCCTTTTTCGATTCTTTGTTATTACATTTTAACACCTCGGAGAAGTCCAAATAAACAATGGATAGCAAATTTGAACTCCTTGTAACCTCAGAAATCCATAGAAACTGAAATTTTTACAATCGGAGCTCTCTAGGTCAATCAGTGACCTTTTAGGGTCATTGGGGCTGAAATGGAAACATTTCAGCCCCACGTTGGGCCTGAAATGATTCCATTTCAGGCCCGCATCAGGCCTGAAATGGAATCATTTCAGGCCCAACGTGGGGCTGAAATGTTTCCATTTCAGCCCCAATGACCCTAAAAGGTCACTGATTGACCTAGAGAGCTCTGATTGTAAAAATTTCAGTTTCTGTGGATTTCTGAGGTTACAAGGAGTTCAAATTTGCTATCCATTGTTTATTTGGACTTCTCCGAGGTGTTAAAATGTAATAATGAAGAACCGCGAAGAAATCACACATTAGGCCTTTTAGGGTCATTGGGTCTGAAATGGTTGGACACCTATTGCATTGGTGATATCTAATATATAGATGTTTGGACACCTAAAACATCATCTCCTACCTCTGACCTCTCTATTCATATAGAATTTTTAGAAATCTAGATATGGGAGGTCCATCAGTGGGTTTTGGTCAAAACTCACTGATATTTCTAAACTACTCCTATTTGATTGGTGATATCTAATATATAGATGGTTGGACACCTAAAACATCATCTCCTACCTCTAACCTCTCTATTCATATGGAGTTTTCAGAAATCCAGATATGGGAGGTCCATCAGTGGGTTTTGAGCAAAACCCACTGATGTAACTAAACTAGACCTATAGCTTTGAAAAAAATAAAATTTTAAGGTTATGGACACCTAAAATACTTTCTCCAACCTCATCCCTAACTTTTTAGCTGGGGGTTTCAGAAATCCAGATATGGGAGGTCCATCAGTAGGTTTTGAGCAAAACCCACTGATGGAACTAAACTAGACCTATAGCTTTGGAAAAAAAAAATTTAGGTTATGGACACCTAAAATACTTTCTCCAACCTCAACAATAACTTTTTAGCTGGGGGTTTCAGAAATCCAGATATGGGAGGTCCATCAGTGGGTTTTGAGCAAAACCCACTGATGGAACTAAACTAGACCTATAGTTTTGAGTTATCTCGTACCTCCTATTTGGGAAGATCACTCGACTAAGCATGAATAAATCCTCGTAATTTACTCACTTTCAGAGTATGTAAGATTATCTTGAAGGGACCACTAATATCACAGTTTCATCTTGTATTACTAGGATATGCCTATGTGACCTTACTTTAGGTTAGCTTAGAGAATGAGAGTCCGCATGACTTGAATTCCCATGTTCTTCATCCCACTAATTTATCTCAAGCCCTTACCATTACCTCATACCTTGGCCTCTAGAAATACCCTGTGCGGACTCGAGTCCCCTAATAAGTTGTCCTCTCCAAACACTTTTGAGCTCCCCAAACTTCTTATTAAGCTCAATATCTCAGATGTCCCCCTTCGGCAACCCATAATCCTTAGGCTCAATAGATTTATGCTCTGTTTATGTGAGGGGCTAAATTTAAAAAAAAAAAAAGGAAGCGAAAATTTTCCATTATTTATTTCGTTGCAAAAGATGGATTATTAATCATTTCCATTGTTTACCTCGCCATCGCCTAGATCATCCGAGTGACCCCCGCTGATCACTAGATGCTGAGGCAGTGGTAGTGCCTCCTCATACCACTGCCTCAGCGTCGGCAACTACTTCTACGGCCTATGCAGGAACCTCGAGAAGAAATTAAACCGAACTTAAATACAATCAAACTCTTCTAGGCTCGGCATATTTACACCCTAGCTTTAGAAGACAAACAAAGAACTCAATTTCGATACAACGTGCACTTCCACTGAATTAATTGAACGACAATTTACCAAAGGCCGTACCTAAGAATTGAAAATTACCAAATCGCGTACCATGGTTTCTATTTTACCAAAGGGCACAGCCCTTTAAGTGAACTTCCTATTATACCCTTCCCGCCACAAAAGACCTTTTGTTGTTCACATTTTCGAGAGATCCGAACCACTTTAGCAACCAATTTAGCAGTAAATTAATATTTTGTGGTTCGGATGGCCAGGTAGTCGAAATTTTCTCCATTCTCTCTCAGCGCAACAACGTAAATGGTATTGTCGAAGGTGGAGGAGATTGTGCGTGCCCTAGTTGTGCTATAGTCGCGAGGTCATCCCTCTAATCCCTCCGCCCAACCAAAACCTAGGCAAGTATCGAAAGTATTAGTGTGTGATCCTGAGGCGGCTTTAAGTGTCAAAGGAGGGGTTAGGGTTTCTGCACGGTTAATTTTTATGATAATGGCAAGAAAAAGGTCTGTGGGTGGTTCATCGTCTTCTTCCTTGGCATTATCCACCAAGGTATGTTAGCGATAGACTTAGGTAAGAACAACATAGTTTGTGAAAATGTTTAAACTTATTTTTGCTGAATAAATTTGTAATGTATAAAAACTATAGGGTTCAGATGACTTTGGACAAAAATTACATTGGTGCAGTGTTTTAGGCCACTTTAAACATTTTTTTTCAAGCTTTTGAAATTTTAAATGATCGACACATTGCGAAGATCAAAGAGTCGCCCTTCAGTTTGTTCTTGGACATACAAGAATTGCAGCATATCTGTGGAATTTTGGTTAATATATTTGAAAGTTGGGATTCAATCTCGCAAGTTTTTAAATTCTCAGGTAATAGTTTTAATTATGAATTGTAAACAATATCTATAGTAAGATAAAACTTGGATATAGATGGCCTTAAATGATTTATATTTGATCAATTTAAATGATTTCATTTCAGGTGAAATTCACTTAAGGTCCTCGGTAGGCATGAAATAAAATCATTTCAAGCCTACCGAGGGCCTGAAGTAAAATCACTTCAGGCCCTCGGTAGGCCTGAAATGAATTCATTTCAGGCCCACGCTGGGCCTGAAAGGAATTCATTTCAGGCCCACGTTTCAGGGCCAAAGGGAAAAAATTTGAAGCCTATATTCTTGATGATAACTAAATATTTTAATTGTTTCAGGTGTACCAGTTGCATTCACCAGACGAGATGTTGCTTTGTTACTGGGTATAGGGGACCGTGGTGTTTCAGTCCCTATTAATTCAACGAAAGCATCGGGTGACCTCTATCATACTTACTTCTCAAAAGAAAAACAACCTACCAGAACAAGAATTGAGGAGTTACTTAAACATTATTCTAAAAGTGTTGAATCAGATGATGATGTGTTATTAGTTTGTAAATTATATATTTTGTATATATTTGTTTGTGTTTTATTTTCATCTAGTACATATAAGGTCCCTCTAGGTCTTGTAGATATAGTAGATGATTATGACAATCTTGGTAGATTGAATTGGGTGGAAGCTATCCATAAATTTTTATCTCCACAATTACCTAAGATTGAGGACTTATTTTCATCAACTCAGGGAAACCAGAGCACCACCAACCTCCCTTACCTAAAGGGATTTGCTGGGCTTTTGGCAGTGAGTATAATTTTCTTGATAAATTTTACAATATTTAGCTGTCATTAATGTAATTGTCTGGAAAACTTTGTGTAGGCATGATTTTTGGAGCATGTACCTATTCAAAAATCATACAATGTTGAAGGACCCCGAATAAATAAGTGGAGGAATATTCCTTCGCATATTAGTAGGGTGAGGGGCCTTGTCGACCAAATCAGGTCCGAAGAGGTAATTATTCTAAACTGTGATCTATGTTAGTTTGATATAGAGGCAGTAAAATTTGTGTACTTGGTAATTGACAGGTGATCGTTGAAATAATTTCTAACTTACATGAAAACACATTGTTTGAGAACCTTGCTATTGGTGATGACATGCCACGGGCAATGGAGACATCACAAGGACATCACACAGAAGATGTAAGGATATGTGGTGAATGCATTATTAAAGACAACCTAATCAAGGAGCTAACTGAGGAGAATATATGTTTAAATGAAAGGGTTAAGGAATTACTTTCAATTATTGAAAAAGAGGGCATGGAGGCTCAAGAAAACTATCCTGTAGTCGTTCCTCTTTCTGATCCAGTATCTTGTGGAACAAGGAGAGGACGCGACCGAACTCGATATGATTACAGGGATACTCCAATTGACAGTCCAGTATGGCACCAGCTATTACCTAAGGGGAAGCGGAGCAAAGAAAAAATATCAAATGTCATGGACAAGGGAAAAAGGAAACTTAGTGAGGAGGAAATGGATGAAGTAAGAGAAACCATTACTGTAATGGAAGTCATGTCTGAAGAAGATATAGAGGAGGAAAAAAGAAGGACCTCCGTGTTGGTGCTTGGATGGCTAGAGAGGGGGGTGTGAATGTAGCCAGACACAAATTTCTCTGATCTCTTAGGTTTTCTGCACTTAGGGTTAGCAACAGCAGCGGAAGAAATAATGCAAGTATAAATGCAGAAATGAAAAACAAACCAAAACGCTAACAAGGATCGTTTACAAGGTTCGGGGATAACTTGCCCCTACTCCTTGGCGTGCCCGTGAGGTGGGTGATCCCTTGATCGTTGGCAGATCAAGCCCGGTGAACACCGGATAAACTGAAGCCTCCTTCTCGGTGGAGAAACCTCTCCACAAGCTGTCTCACGGATGGATACAAGTTAAGCTCACAAGACACTCGAGAAGAGAACCTCACAAGAATGTAGTAAGAACACTTAAGTACAAAGCAACAGAGAGCTCTCGACACAGCCCAGTCAAACTCCTCAAGTTTCTGTCTGTTCACACTCCCCGCTCCTTTGCTTCCAGCTTTGTCTTAAGCTTCCTCTCCTCGTCTCCAAGCTTCGCCAGCATCCACTGAGCACAACCTGAACACTCTGACCTCCTTGAGCACTCAGTCTACTGAAGACCCTCTCCAGCTGAGCCTCCGTCAGTCGCCAGCCGTGCCTCAGAAGCCGTTGAAACCTGAGAAGAGAATACGTACAAACCTGCTCAATGGAAAGTCTCCCATTGACCCTCCTTGAGTGTTTGAATCCTCCTGTATCACCTGCACACTTAGCAGACCTTTAGCAAATGAATATCAAATCATATCAGCAGTGTATCAGTGTATCAGACGAGAAAACAGACGCGATCAGAACGTCTGACAGTGATTTGAATTAAAGTTTTCAGCTTCTGATCGGTCACCAGACCAATCAGAGAGGGCCTTGATCGGTCACCAGACCGATCAGGATAGGCCCAGTCCGATCAGGCTCCAGCCTGATCGGTCCCCAGTGAGAAATGAGAAATCGCGGACTCCTTGTGACCGATCACCAGATCAATCCCAAGTCGTGGATCGGTCACCAAACCGATCCACCACTTTGCGGAGGATTTCTCCATCTTAGCAGGCCCAAACCTACTGATCGGTCACCAGACCGATCAGGTTGTGGCCTGATCGGTCTGGGGACCGATCAGGACATTTCCTGACCGATCAGGTTGAAACCTGATCGGCTATAAGGAGAAACTCGCGACATTTGATCGTTCACCAGAATGAACTGAAGGTCTCCCTGATCGGTCACCAGACTAATCAGGAGCCAAACACAAAAGCTTCTGTTCTCTTCCTTATCGGTCACCAGACCGATCAGACTTCTCTGGATCGGTCACCAGACCGATCCACGAAGGAAGTTCGTGCCAACTTCCCTAATCGGTCACCAGACCGATCCAGCCAAAGCTAATTCCACCATGAGTCACGAGAACGGGCTCCCAACCTTCTCTGACTCGTGCTCAGTCCCCTGGACCAAGACTCTGTGCCCAGTTTCACTCACTGGGACTTCATTCAACCTAGCTTCCCAAGCTAGGACCTGGCTTCACTCACCAGGATTTCATCCAACCTTGCTTCCCAAGCTAGGACCTGGCTTCCCAAGCTAGGACCTGGCTTCCCAAGCCAGGGTTTCATCCAACCTAGCTTCCCAAGCTAGGACCTAACTTCCCAAGCCAGGATTTCATCCAACCTGGCTTCCAAGCTAGGACCTGGCTTCCCAAGCCAGGGTTTCAGTCAACCTAGCTTCCCAAGCTAGGACCTGACATCACTCACCAGGATTTCACCTAGTCTCACGAGGTGTGTCTAGTCCCACTAGGTCTTTTTCACCTAGTCCCACTAGGTGTGCCTAGTCCCACTAGGTGTGCCTAGTCCCACTAGGTCTTTTCCCATGTCAGCGTGCGACCTCCCAGATCCACCTGGACTTAATCCGAATTCATTCAACCAAACTTAAATCGTTGTCAACACCAAAACAACAATCGGGCCAGACTGCATCAACAATCTCCCCCTTTTTGTTATTTGACAACCCGATTTAAGTTTAAGTATTAGATCAATTGAAGTCCATTCAATTATCGTAAGGGAATCAAGATCCTCCCCCTACAAAATCACAGCCCTAAACTTAATCAACCATTCTCTCCCCCTTT
Source organism: Boesenbergia rotunda (assembly GCA_024364735.1). Classification (NCBI taxonomy): domain Eukaryota; kingdom Viridiplantae; phylum Streptophyta; class Magnoliopsida; order Zingiberales; family Zingiberaceae; genus Boesenbergia; species Boesenbergia rotunda. Next base: position 102,613 of record JAGFNQ010007165.1, on the reverse strand, counting down.
GTCAAACATCGAAAATGGTATGATTATTAAGTTTCAACATAACTCCCCCTTAACCACGGGTCTCTCCCTAAACCCAAAATAATCAAAGGTAAAATTTTGAATTGCATATGAAAACATATACAGAATAATATCATGGTCAACCATATATATGTTTCATATGACCAGTAGTAATGCAGCTTCATCAGACTGATGATTGATATGGAAAAATTTCTGATTTATCTATGAACGATCACTTTTCAGAAAAATTTCTGTAATTCTGATTCGTTCTAGATCAGACTGCATTAACAATTGAAATTTCATAAATGGGGGTAGACTCCATATGATATTTCAGAAAAACTTCCGAAACATGATCAAGGAACAAGAGTCATGATTCAAACAACCCTTTCTTATGAATTTTGTAAATTCCAACATGGGTTTGTATTGAATCAGTATTAGGTTTTGTTCCAAGTAGGATGAGTATGTTCAATTGTAATTGGTTTGTATCAGATTTGTGTGTAGTATGATCATTAAACTGATACATTCCAACGAGAGGAGATCGAACTGAGGAATTTTGACCCAATCAGGGAATTCCCTGATCTGATCGGTTACCGGACCGATCAGGGTGAGTCCTGATCGGTCAGTGGACCGATCAGGTGTGATACAGAAAGTTTGTTTACAATCCGTTCAGATTCCAGAAAATTCAGAATCGAGTTTGTTCAATTCTCAACCACTCCTAAACCCTAATTCAATTGGTTTGAATTTATTTGATCCTAAGAAGGGTTTCCCTTATCCAAAATAAACAACATGATTTATTTCCCTTAACTAAGTTTCATTTTCATCAAGATTCAAGACTTTCCAAAAATAGATTTGCATCAAGGCATGATCAGTATGTGCTAAGCATGAACTTGAGTATCAAAACAGGTTTGTATCAAAGCATGATCAGTGGGAAAACAAACAAGTCATGGAACCTTAGTTTGATACAAAGAAAGCATTAACCCTAGACCTTAAGCTCATGTTCTTGTCTATCAAAATCTTTTGAGTGATCAGTCCAAATAAAACACTAAGGAAGTTGAGAAGTAATGTGTTCATCTTGTTCTTAACTGAAATTTTCATGCCATAGATTAATATTAATAACACATACATTAAAGTCAGATTTTCATAGTGATTTTAGAATCAATACTAATTAATGTGTCCATACTTGTTCTTTAGCATGCATTCATACAATAAAATCATGACACATTTAGCTAGGTTCAACTCCAAAAATATTTAGAATCAATATATGATCAAACAAGTCATGGACCTTGAATACTAAATTTTGAACCATCATAGACTAAGTTAACATGATGTTCTTAACCAAAGTTGTAAAACACATACGTACAAGAATATTTTGGCTTGCTTGAATCAAATTAGCATCAATATATGATTAAATTCCAAAACATGCTTGTATCAAGTGAGTATCAAAATATGGTCAAATATCTAAATTTTGATCAGTTTAATGTATGTCTATAACATGTTTGCTCCAACTAGGTTCATAAAAAAAACTTAGGCCTTAGATATATCATAAGTTATTGCAAACCATTCTAGGCAATCCATAGTAGGAACAAGTCATGTGTCAGCCTAAACCATTTATGCAATATATTTTCTTTTCAAAACTTGTTGATCCATTGGGAACTAGTGTCACCTTGTGCATGGATGACAATTTTCCTACTGCTCACAAACATAAATAAAGACACCCTAAAATTCATGCATCTACATTGTGTAGGGAATTCAAGTTCACAATTGATTTAAATCTAATCACCTACATTCAAGAGGGAAAATCCATTTCTCATAGGTAGTGTATGATCATCCATTAAATGGGGAAATATTAGGCACATCCCTAACTAGGAATGGCCATGTGTTTGGAGCACCAAATATCAACCACCCATGGTGATAGATGCTCCCCCTTAACTCATACCTATACAATTCGAAATATAGATGTTTTGGATACCCAAATTTTGGGACCTAATGCATCGACAATGAGGGACTTAGGCACTCATGCCTTAGTCATTTTCTTTTTAGCTTTTTGACCCCTAGAATTATTTCGTGATCTAAAATTGGTTCTAGTCGACATTAGGTTCTTTAGGTTGGTAACCCAAGCCAACCTTGTTGTAAGCCGCCTTTTGTGAGTTTAAGATCATATCTAGGGTTTTAGAGCTAGTTGAAAACTTCTCAAGAATATTCTTGAGATTTTCAATTTTGCTCCTTAGAGTCTTGTTTTCATCTTGGAGAGACTCATCATGCAAATCTTTTATTACCTCATCCTTAGATGTTTTCAATTTTTCTACTTCTAATTTTAAGGATTTAATTTTGGCCTTAGATTTCTTCAACAAACTAGTCAAACATGCTATTGTCCTATAGCATTTATCTAATTTCGGAGAGATTACCTTTTCATCATCCGAAGATGATGAAGGCGTGGTTGAGGAGTCACTCGATTCATCACTACTTCCTTCATTTGAGTCTTCTAAGGCCATGAAAGCCACATGACAGTAGCTTTCCTCCTCCTCCTCCTTCTTCTCCTTGGGGCTTTAGTTAGAGATCTCATGTAGTTCCATTTCACAAAATAAATCTTCTAACTTGACAAAAGAAAGATCCTTGGATACCTTGTAGGCATCCACCATGGATGACCACAAAGCATTCCTCGGGAAAGCTTTTAGTACATACCTTATAAGGTCTCGGTTCTCGACCTTTTCATTAATGGAGTGGAGACCATTGAGTATCTCTTTAAAATAACCATGAAGTATACTTACAGTTTCATCCTCTTCCATGGACAGATTTTGGAGTTGGCTGTGAAGGAGGTCTTTCTTGGCAGTTCGGGTGTCTTGAGTTCCTTCATGGAGCTCAATGAGTTTGCTCCATAAGTCTTTGGCAGAGGTGAAAGGGCTGACCTTGATCAGCTCCTCCTTGGTCATCCCGCATTGCAAGGTGACCACAGCTTTGGCATCGGCTTCTCCCCTTTTGATTTGATCAGCCGACCACTTTGAAAAATCCAACTATTTTCCCTCAACATCTTTAGGAGTGGAAAAACCCTCCTTGACAGCAAACCACATGCTGATGTTTGTTTTGAGGTAAAACACCATCCTTGACCTCCAATATGGAAAATCAGTTCCGTCGAGGAATGGAGGTCGGCTGGTGCTAAAACATTCTCTTCCCATGGCCATCTTTGTTAGCTCTCGGATGTTAAGACGTTTGAGCATAGCCCCAAGCTCTGATACCACTTGTTGGTGCTTGGATGGCTAGAGAGGGGGGTGAATGTAGCCAGACACAAATTTTTCTGATCTCTTAGGTTTTCTGCACTTAGGGTTAGCAGCAGCAGCAGAAGAAATAATGCAAGTATAAATGCAGAAATGAAAAACAAACCAAAACACTAACAAGGATCGTTTACAAGGTTCGGGGATAACTTGCCCCTACTCCTTGGCGTGCCCGTGAGGTGGGCGATCCCTTGATCGTCGGCAGATCAAGCCCCCGTGAACACCGGATAAACTGAAGCCTCCTTCTCGGTGGAGAAACCTCTCCATAAGCTGTCTCATAGATGGACACAAGTTAAGCTCACAAGACACTCGAGAAGAGAACCTTACAAAAATGTAGTAAGAACACTTAAGCACAAAGCAACAAAGAGCTCTCGACACAGCCCAACCAAACACCTCAAGTTTCTGTCTGTTCACACTCCCCGCTCCTCTGCTTCCAGCTTTGTCTTAAGCTTCCTCTCCTCGTCGCCAAGCTTCGCCAGCATCCACTGAGCACAGCCTAAACACTCTGACCTCCTTGAGCATTCAGTCCACTGAAGACCCTCTCCAGCTGAGCCTTCGTCAGTCGCCAGCCGTGCCTCAGAAGCCGTTGAAACCTGAGAAGAGAATACGTACAAACCTGCTCAATGGAAAGTCTCCCATTGACCCTCCTTGAGTGTTTGAATCCTCCTGTATCACCTGCACACTTAGCAGACCATTAGCAAATGAATATCAAACCATATCAGCAGTGTATCAGTGTATCAGACGAGAAAACAGACGCGATCAGAGCGTCTGACAGTGATTTGAATTAAAGTTTTCAGCTTCTGATTGGTCACCAGACCGATCAGAGAGGATCCTGATCGGTCACCAGACCGATCAGGATAGGCCCAGTCCGATCAGGCTCCAGCTTGATCGGTCCCCAGTGAGAAATGAGAAATCGCAGACTCCTTGTGACAGATCACCAGATCGATCCCAAGTCGTAGATCGGTCACCAGACCGATCCACCACTTTGCGGAGGATTTCTCCATCTTAGCAGTCCCAAACCTACTGATCGGTCGCCAGATCGATCAGGTTGTGGCCTGATCGGTCTGGGGACCGATCAGGACATTTCCTGACCGATCAGGTTGAAACCTGATCGGCTATAAGGAGAAACTCGCGACATTTGATCGTTCACCAGATTGAACTGAAGGTCTCCCTGATCGGTCACCAGACCGATCAGGAGCCGAACACAAAAGCTTCTGTTCATTTCCTGATCGGTCACTAGACCGATCAGACTTCTCTGGATCGGTCACTAGACCGATCCACGAAGGAAGTTCGTGCCAACTTCCCTGATCGGTCACCAGACCGATCCAGCCAAAGCCAATTCCACCATAAGTCATGAGAACGGGCTCCTAGCCTTCTCTGACTCGTGCTCAGTCCCCCAGACCAAGACTCCGTGCCCAGTTTCACTTACCGGGACTTTATTCAACCTAGCTTCCCAAGCTAGGACCTGGCTTCACTTACCAGGATTTCATCCAACCTCGCTTCCCAAGCTAGGACCTGGCTTCCCAAGCCAGGATTTCATCTAACCTAGCTTCCCAAGCTAGGACCTGGCTTCCCAAGCCAGGGTTTCAGTCAACCTAGCTTCCCAAGCTAGGACCTGGCTTCACTCACCAGGATTTCACCTAGTCCCACTAGGTGTGCCTAGTCCCACTAGGTCTTTTCCACTTCACCTAGTCCCACTAGGTGTGCTTAGTCTCACTAGGTCTTTTCCACCTAGTCCCACTTGGACTAGGTGTGCCTAGTCCCACTAGGTCTTTTCCACCTAGTCCCACTAGGTGTGCATAGTCCCACTAGGTCTTTTCCCATGCCAGCGTGCGATCTCCCAGATCCACTTGGACTTAATCCGAATTCATTCATCCAAACTTAAATCGTTGTCAACACCAAAACAACAATCGGGCCAGACTGCATCAACACTCCGAACTATACAAAATGAGGCAACAAGGCATTGATGTATGTGAGTTATTTTCATATAAATTACGTCAAATTTATTGAATTTGCTCATTAATTAGTTTGGTCTAAATGTTATCGACGTAGTTTGTGAAGAAGCATTTTATGAATTCGAAGAAGAAAAATCAAGATAAAGAAGTGGGCTACCTGATAAATAAATTGGAGAACCTAAAGTAAGTTATCAAACATAGTTTAGTTAATATATTTGGGTCTTTAATATATAATCTTTCAATTTACTTGGCAGGTTGGCTAATGAATTTATCTGGGAGGATGCACCCTTTGCTTTGAATTTGCATTCATTCTTACAAATCCTCAATGGAGAGGTTTTTACAAAAGGCGAGGTCATTGATGCCTTCTGTAAAATTATATTTAGGGGAGCATCCACATGTGGTAGGCCATACAACAAGTCAATATATTATTCAACCTTCTTCACAGTAAGTGATGTAAATTAGTATCAATTAATAGATTGTAGAAGACCTAATATTATGATGTGGTTATTAATAATTTTGAATATGCAAATTTTTAGGCTTCAATAAGATCGTCAAAAAAGTTTTCCCTGCAACAAGTGATGAAGACTGATATGATAGAACAAGGATTTAGATATATTTTAATATTTTTGTGCAGTGATAATACACACTTTCACTTGTCAGCGGTGGATACAGAAGCAATGACTTTCAATCATTTAAATTCTCTTGCTAGTGGCCGTAAATATAAGAATGATTTCGACTCAGCGGTGAGCTACCTACCTTTATTCATATATATGTTCATCATTTGGTCAAAAATGTCATTGAAATTCATGATATATTTTACAGGTAAAAGAACTTAAACAATATACTAGCGGAACTTACGGCTATTCATCCATATCTACAAAGTCATCATCCCTTGGACAAATGGCCCTCCGTCAGACAAAAATGTCCCCAACAAGAACATAGGTAAGTAACTGAGGAAGAGTTTCAAAATTTTAAAATCAGGAAAGTATTTTATAACCCCACTTATTGAAATCAGAAATACTGTTTGTTACTTTCAGTGTGGACTGTGCCTTCTTTGTGATGCAATGCGTCTGATGTCTCCTATACGATGAGAAGATGGATTTCAAACAAGGAGATATGATGAAAATGAGATTTGATCTGACAGTTAATATTATGAGGGACATGTATTGTAAAACATGAAGTATTATTGTAAAAAAAAATCCTTTGCTGGTGATTGAGCTCCATTTGTATAGAAATTCTGTAATTTGTATGAATATATGATATTGTCAAGAAAAACAAAATAATTGTGTGATGTTAATTCACATCGAGTTGCTGCAATGTTGTATACCAACTGATATGGTCAGATAACATAACTCATAATGATTGGGACTAAGTTTGCACACCCGAAATAACATCTCTTTGGTAACTCTAACTACTGATATCGAGTATAGACATATCCAAGTATCGAAGGTCCATCAGTGGATTTCTACCGCAACCCACTGATGGATTTACAACACTCCTATTGCAACATAATTTGAAAATTTGACTTAATGGTCTCGAAGGAATTGAAATTTGGTATGCATTATGTATTTAGTTAGTAAGATGGATTATGTCTACCATATATTTAATAAACTTGTTTCAAATTATAAAAACTGTAAGACTAATTTGATAAAATTTAATAATTAAATAAAATGAGAGGATTTAGTCACATCTTGTAGATAAATATAGAATATTATTATATAAATCATTATTTTATTTAAGGGCCAAGGTGGGCCTGAAATAAAATGATTTCAGGCCCACGATGGGCTTGAAATCACTTCAATTCAGGCATTGTGTGGACCTGAATAGCTTCATTTCAGGTCCAACTTGGGCCTGAAATAACTTTATTTCAGGCCCATGCTGGGCCTGAAATCAAGTGATTTCAGGCCCACCGTGTGCCTCAACTGGGAAAATTTCAGGCTCTCTGTTAACCATAAAATCCCTTTGATTTAAGTTGGTGGGCAATAAATTTGTAGTTGTATAGGTGTATAATTCTGAATGCATCTTTCTATCGTAACTGATATGTTTATAGAACATAACTCATAATTATTGTTACTTAGTGTGCACATAAAAACCCACTGATATACCTAAACTACTCCTATAGCATTGTGATATAGAACCATTTGCTGTTTGGACACCAAAAATATCATCTCCTAGCTCTACCCTGTCTATTAATATAGGGTTTTCAGGAATCCAGATATGGTAGGTCCATCAGTGGATTTTGCTCAAAACCCACTGATATACCTAAACTACTCCTATAGCATTGTGATATAGAACCATTTGCTGTTTGGACACCAAAAATATCATCTCCTAGCTCTACCCTATCTATTGATATAAGGATTTCAGAAATCCATATATGGTAGGTCCATCAATGAGTTTTGCTCGAAACCCACTGATATACCTAAACTACTCCTATAGCATTATGATATAGAACCATTTGCTGTTTGGACACCAAAAATATCATCTCCTAGCTCTACCCTGTCTATTGATATAGGGATTTCAGAAATCCAGATATGGTAGGTCCATCAGTGGATTTTGCTCGAAACCCACTGATATACCTAAACTACTCCTATAGCATTGTGATATAGAACCATTTGCTGTTTGGACACCAAAAATATTATCTCCTAGCTCTACCCTGTCTATTGATATAGGGTTTTCAGAAATCCAGATATGGTAGGTCCATCAGTGGGTTTTGCTCGAAACCCACTGATATACCTAAACTACTCCTATAGCATTGTGATATAGAACCATTTAATGTTTGGACACCAAAAATATCATCTCCTAGCTCTACCCTGTCTATTGATATAGGGTTTTCAGAATTTCAGATATGGTAGGTCCATCAGTGGATTTTACTCAAAACCCACTGATATACCTAAACTACTCCTATAGCATTGTGATATAGAACCATTTGCTGTTTGGACACCAAAAATATCATCTCCTAGCTCTACCCTGTCTATTAATATAAGGTTTTTGGGAATCCAGATATGGTAGGTCCATCAGTGGGTTTTGCTCAAAACCCACTGATATACCTAAACTACTCCTATAGCATTGTGATATAGAACTATTTGTTGTTTGGACACCAAAAATATTATCTCCTAGCACTACCCTGTCTATTGATATAGGGTTTTCAGAAATCCAGATATAGTAGGTCCATCAGTGGGTTTTGCTCAAAACCCACTGATATACCTAAACTACTCCTATAGCATTGTGATATAGAACCATTTACTGTTTGGACACCAAAAATATCATCTCCTAGCTCTACCCTGTCTATTGATATAGGGTTTTCAGAATTTCAGATATGGTAGGTCTATCAGTGGATTTTGCTCAAAACCCACTGATATACCTAAACTACTCCTATAACATTGGTGATACAAAATCATTAGAGGTTTGGACACCTAACCCACTGATAAACCTAATTAAATAATAAATCATGATAAATAATTAATAATTATTTTTATAAGATGGCAAAAAAAAATTTTCATTCATTGGTGGGCCTGAATAACTCTTATTTCAGGCCCAGCGTGGTTCATATATATGTAAATTTCAGGGCCTTGAAAATTAAATATAAATACATAATCAATAAAATGCACATGATAAATTTGTTATATATGTGATATATAACAAATTTAGTTTTATTTTTAGTTTTAGAAATAAAAATAGATATAACCTAAATTATATTTATAATACATATCAAGGAAAAAGGGCCACCTAGGGCCTGAAATCCTTTTATATCAGGCCCAGCAGTCACTCAGCTTTAAAGCGTCCCTGGGAGCCTAGTACTAAGCAATCGTCTTCTAGCTCCTGAGTTGTTGCAATTTGAGGTACCGTGCTTGTCTTCATTGGATTAGTTGTGGTCGACATCCTCGTCATTGGACTAGTCGAATTGTACGTACCCTAAATTGTAGTTTGTCATTTCAGTTCTTGCTTTTCACCTAGGGTTAGCGATAGTATTCAATAAAAGACCGAATACGAGGAGACCCTTTTATGAACGAATTCTAAGTGTCATTTTTGTTTGTGTCCAATAATGTTTTGTTTGATGGTTGCTAAGTTCGGGATGGCTCCAAAAAAATCATTTTCAAAGAAAGCTGCTCCTACCAAATCGAAGAAACAGCAAGTCCCTGGGGAAGTCATGGGAAAAAACAGCCGACACAACAAAAAATCAAATTGCCTACGGAGTATACAAGTTTTGCCAACAGAGGTCGAAGTAAACGAATGAACTGGAAAAGTAGCCTTTGCCATTTCAAAAATTTTATTGATTCTGTTCCACCCACACCAGCACAAGAATAGTTGTTTCGCAAAACACCCTTTTCTTGGGTCCTCGACCTCCCCACTAGTACTTGTGTAAGACCCCAGGTTCAGAATATGTTTGATAATTGGGATGAAGAAGAACAGAGCTTTGTATTCCATGGGAAAAAACTCAATTTCACAAAGGTTGATATATCACTTATTCTAGGGCTACCTGACCATAGAGAGATAGTCCAACTTGATTTGAATGAGGCCTCCGGCCCACTGTACAAGGAGTATTTTCAAGATTCCAGTTGTTCTGCACGGCATTTGGAGAAACTGATAAAAAAGTCTACATCCAATGACAAGTTATACTGTCAGTTGTATATACTCTATTTTTTTTGTACAGTTCTATTCTGTGGTACTAGCAGCATACTTGTCATTCCTGCCCTGTCACTAATTGATTGCGTAGATGATTTTGACAATCTACCAAACTATAATTGGTGCAATGTCGTGTACAATTTCATGGCTCCTCAGTTGGAAGTCATTGGAAAGGAGATGACATTAAGGCATAGACCACATGTAGGTGATTCAACCCAACCGGCCAAGGCTCCCTTGCTCAAGAGATTTCCAAATATTTTGGCTATAAGTTAGAGTACATATACCTGCTCATATAATTTGATGATGGATATTATTTACTGATTATAATCATGTTACAGGTATGGGTTACTAAACATATTAGTATTGCTGCTCCTGAACATCCTCATAGATTGCCAAGAATACTTCGCTGGACTTGGCCTAAAGCCCATGTTGAGAGTATCAAGAGGATGATAGACCGTCTGGCCACAAATTTAATTATTGTTGATTTAATTCCGTTTGATATAGAGCATGATTTGGTACCTGACTACTCTCCTCCAACTCAACCACTTGAGGTACAATGTGAGGTATTATAGCAGGCACCAGAAGGAAACCAGGCAGCACAAGGAAGGCTACAGGCCTTACAAATGGAAGCCTGCAATCTATGTATAGAAAAACAAGAACAAATTGAGACCTTACAGCAACAATTAACTATTGCACTTAAAAGTTTAGAGGAAGGCAAAAGTGAGACGGCAACAGCCATCAGTGCCAAGGATCAAATTATTGCTCAGAAAGAAACAATAATTGCGGAGAAGGAGTCCCAGCTTAAACAAAAAGATGAAATCATTGTTGAAAAGGATAAAATAATTGGTGACAAAGATTCGCAGCTTAAAGAACAAGATGAGCAAAATCAAAAAAGGGTAGTTGTAAGAGAGACGATCATACTTCAGGCTAACCAAAGAAACATGAAGCTGCATAAACAATTAGAAAGCAAAGGGTCAGATGAAGGTGAGCCACTTGGCAAAAAAAGAAAATTAACTCAGGTCAGACCAGACTACCAGGCCAAAGGCAAGGGCAAACAAGTTGTTCAGGATGAGAATGAGGATGAAGATGAAGATGAAGATGACAAGCCTCCTGCCCCATCAATGTCAGATACCACAACGTAAACAACAAAATCTACGACCTCCACCCAAACAAACATATCTGAACAACAGGCAGCTAAAGCAAAAGAATTTCAGAAGGTTAAAAGCAAAATCTTGAAGAATTCTAGGGCATTTTTTAAGAAGAATAAAGATGCAGAGATTGCTGAAACATTATTAAAGCTGAGTAAAATAAAGTGAGTTAGTTGCTATTGCGTTTGGAAAAATATTGTAAAACAATGATGATTATTGACATTCATTAATAAAATTTATTCATTCACATTGTTATTAAGTTGCTTGTCTTATTTGCATGTAGGTATGAGTTGAATCCAGTATGGTCCAATGGGACTTTTCTTAGATATGCAATCATTTTTGACAATATTTGATTGGAATGACTACACCACCGGGGATTGCATAAATACATACTGGACAATTCTTGTAAATGAAGCAAAAGCGTGTAACTCACCATACCACCCCTCAATATTCTGTGGGGTGGGGTTTGATGTAAGTCAATTAGCTACTTGTTTTGTTATTTTTTTCTATGTTTAGTCCACTGACACTTCCTTTTTAATAAACATAGGAACTTTTTGAGGTGATTCACGCTCAAGCATTTGAACAAACAATTACTACTGATACGAATAAGCCAATTAGATATATCATCTGTCCTCTAAATAATTCAGATGATCATTGGCATCTAATGATTATTGACCTCGAGCAAGGTAATATCCATCTAGAGCCGTCAATATGGGTTGGGCCCGTCGGGTTGGCCTGCCCCGCCAAAAAATTTAAATGGGTTGGGTTGAAAATTTTCCAACCCGTCAACTGGCGGGCCTAAATGGGTCAGCCCGCACGGGCCGCGGGTCTAGGCGGGCCAACCCGCGGCGGGCTCGGGTTGGCCCGCGGGCTAATAAAAAAATAATATAATTTTTAATATAATTGTAATTATAAGTTATAATAATTAATAAACTATGTAACTCAACAGTCAACTCTCCCTCCACCGCTCCACGGTCCACGATGTAAAAAAAATAAAAAAAAAAGCGAAAAGCGAAAACCATTTTCTATGGGTTAAACTTAAACCTATTTGAAGGAATCAAGGAGCAGCCTGTCGACGGGCTTCGCGCCGCCATTAGCCCATTACCTTCTCCTCCTAGTTCGAGGGCAGTGGCGGGGGGAGGGAAGGATTCGAAGCGCTGCGACCTATCGAAGGGCTATTGCCTATTTCCCTTTCCCATGCTCTTCGAGACTTCGACTCTTCGTCTTCGCCACTCGCCAGTCGGCAGTCGCCACCAGTTCGCCTTTTGCAGTTTTGCCGAGACCCGAAATGTCGTTTCACCTTCTCAGCTTCTCTTATCACCGGATTCACCGCCTAGGGCTAGGAGGCAGAAGCCAGAAGGCATTCAGGCAGCCTACTCTTTCTATTTTCTCATCGCTTTGTGCCTTGGTCTTCCTCTTCCCTAAATCGCCGCCTCGCCTACCTTGCGCAGTTGCGCTCACAGTCGTAGCCTCGCACCGTCACACTCGCCCATCGAGCACCTCCCCGTGGCCGTGAAGAAGAACGACCACAAGTTCGGCAGTCTCCAAGCTCCTGTTTAAGCCTGTAAAGCATCGGGTAGCTGGTGAGGTTGATCTCGGCGCCCTGCAGTGACGCGTCACCCTGGAACTCCAAGCTCGACAAGCTGTTCTCCAAGCTCCAAGTTCGACAAGCTGTTCTCCAAGCTCCAAGTTCGACAAGCTGTTCACGCCGTGAGGCTTTTCACTTTAAGGTTAGATTTTTTTTGCTTCCTTTCCGAGTTTCCTTCTATTTCCCACTAAACTTGCAATCCCTAGTTCCTACTCACTGAGTATATAGTTTGGATCAGTCCACATTGTTCTCTTCAATTCTCATGCTAAATTTGATTGGCAATAGTAATAATAGGCAATAGTTATACTCAGTTCTCTTTTGTTTATTAGAGAAAATTTCAAGTTCTGTTCTCATGCTAAATTTGATTTTTTACCATTTTCATATTGTTACATTCCTGTCATCCTGTGACCACACTTCATTTAGTATAAAGTTTGGATCAGTCCACATTGTTCTCTTCAATTGTTAATGTGTATGTTGTAAAAACGAAAACACAATATTTTATAGTAAGTGTGAATGAAAAGCAAATGGAATGAGACAAAGTTATATACAAATCAAGTGAATCTAGGATAAAGGCTTTTGTTGTCCAAAGGAGCCTCTACTAAGAACTCCTTTAATATTGTAATTACTTATTCCAAAATAAAAGTCAAAGATCACAAGGAGTTTTTTGCATGACTAGGGTCAGCAGGCCATATGATTTTTGGCAATAGTCAGGACTTGAAAGTAGTACTCAGTAGTCAGTACTCCCTATTCTCTAATGTTTTAGCATTTATTTGGCAATAGTAATAATAGTTCTCTATTTTGATGCTCAACATATCTTGTGTGTTTTGAATCTTTTGATTGATTTGTTCTGCATTTGAATTGTTCTGCGATCCACAGAGGGTTAACACAAAAATTGAATTTATGTTATGTTGTTAATGAAATTTTATGTGTTTGATTGATTTTATCAGAAAGTAAATTTTATTTTATTTTATTTCAGATTGATTTTGAAATGAACTCTTCTTCTCAAAAAAAAGCTATTATTTTAGATGATGAATTGGATGACAAGGGGTCAACTAAAAGATCTAAAGAAACTTCTGATATTTGGGTGTATTTTAAGAAAATCAAAGGGATTGATAGTATAGATAAAGCTGAATGTATTGGATGTAAAAAAAAATACAAGTGTGGGGGTAAACAATATGGAACTTCTACGTTGTGGTGTCATCTTAAAATTTGCGACAAATTAAAGTTTCATGATGTAGGACAAATGATTCTTGGTCAAGATGGGAAGATGAGGTCTAAGAAAATAAATCAAAAGATTTCACGTGAATTACTGGCTTGTGCAATTATCAGACATGATTTACCATTTTCATTTGTTGAGTATGATGGTATTAGAGCTTGGATGAAGTACATAAATCTTGATATTGCTTGTATTTCTAGAAATACTCTTGTTTCCGATATTAACCGAATCTATTTGAAGGAGAAAGAGAAGCTTAAGTATGTTTTGGCTACTATTCAGAATAGAGTTTGTTTAACTTCATATTTGTGGACGGCATGCACTAGTGAGGGTTATATTTGCTTGACTGCCCATTTTGTTGATAATGACTGGAAATTGAACAGCAAAATACTTAGTTTTTCTCATATGCCCCCTCCACACTCAGGAGTTGAATTAGCTGCAAAATTATTTGAATATTTAAAGAAATGGGGGATTGAGAAAAAGGTTTTCTCTTTGACATTGGATAATGCATCTAGTAATGATAATATGCAAGTTCATTTGAAAGAGCAACTCTCTTTGCATGATAGCTTATTATGTGATGGTGAATTTTTTCATGTTCGTTGTTCTGCTCATATATTGAATCTCATTGTCCAAGAAGGCTTGAAAGTGGCTACTATAGCATTGAATAAAATTAGAGAGTCAATCAAGTATGTTAAAGGTTCAGAGATTAGGATGAAGAAGTTTGAAGAATGTGTACAAGCAGTTGGTAACATTGATACTAGTATTGGCTTGCGATTGGATGTGTCTACTCGCTAGAACTCAACATATTTAATGTTGGAGAGTGCCATCAAATATAAAAAAGCTTTTGCTTCTCTTTAATTCAATGACAAGAATTATAAATATTGTCCTTCAAGTGAAGAGTGGAAAAGAGGAGAGAAAATATGTGAGTTCCTTGAGCCATTTTATGACACTACGAATTTGATCTCTGGTTCTTCTTATCCTACATCAAATTTGTATTTTATGCAAGTTTGGAAGCTTGAAGTTTTGTTAAAGGAAAACTTATCTAATGAAGATGAGGTGATAAGTTATATGTGTAAAAAAATGATGGAGAAGTTTGATAAGTATTGGACTCAATATAGCATGGTGCTTGCATTTGGAGCTATTCTTGATCCACGAATAAAGCTTTCGATGTTGGAGTTTTTTTATTCAAAGGTTGAAGGTGATTCTCTTAAATGCCAAAAGAAGATGGATCTTGTCAAGACAAAATTATATAAGCTTTTTGACCAGTATTCTAATACTAACCAGACAAGTTCTTCACAACCACAATCTTCTTCTATTAGACATACACTTTCACAAAGTGTAGGAGGAGTTAAAGGAAAGAACAAAAGAATCTTTGATGTAAGTACTCTAATAATTTTTTTTCTTGTATTCTCTAATTGATTTATATTTTTTTGTCACTACTATTTCAATTAATATAGGAAATGATGGCATATGAGAGTCAAACAATTACAAGTGCTGGAAAATCTCAATTGGATCTCTATTTGGAGGAGCCAAAACTTGAATTGGCATATTATCCAGATTTGGATATTTTGGAGCATTGGAAGAATCAAAAGCATCGGTATCCTACCCTTGCACTAATGGCATGTGATGTTTTAGCTATTCCTATAACTACTGTTGCATCAGAATCAGCTTTTTCCATTGGTGCTCGTGTGCTTACCAAGTATAGAAGTTGTACCCTTCATGAAAAAGTACAAGCTCTTATTTGCACTCGCAATTGGTTACATGGTTATGCTATTGGTAATTTTGTTTATTTTAGTTTTGTTCTTGACTTACTTGATGTATTAGTTTATTGTTATTTTATTTTTAATTATCTTTATCTTTGTGTATTTTACATGTAGATAAAGATAGCGAAGACAATACAAGTATCAAAACAACATTGTTTAAGCAAGATTCAAATACTCTGGAAGAGGATATCAATGAAGAAAAAGGAGATGAAGGAGGATCAGAAGAATTTGACACATGAATAAACTTCTTGCTGGACTCCTCTGACGACTTTGATGAATCTATATGTAATATCAATATTCCGCTTTTGATTTCCTGATCTATAGACTTTTTATTAGTTAGATTTCTCTTGTGTTTAAGTACTGCTAAGAATCTGCAATAGACTGTTGTTATATTTTTCCTGAGCCTGAAGCATGTAATGTGAAGTTTCTGTTGGTTCCTTAGCTGTTATTTATTGAGCCAAGTCAAGAAAGC
Source organism: Boesenbergia rotunda (assembly GCA_024364735.1). NCBI lineage: Eukaryota > Viridiplantae > Streptophyta > Magnoliopsida > Zingiberales > Zingiberaceae > Boesenbergia > Boesenbergia rotunda. The sequence goes on along the minus strand of JAGFNQ010007165.1, from coordinate 86,585 downwards.
AATTTGTTACCAAACGATTATAGTTCCTTGAATTAGACAATTTGCTATACTCATTATTTTTTATGGGCCCGCGGGTTGGCCCGCCTAACCCGCGACCCGCCTTGAATTGGGTTGGGTTAGGGATTTCCCAACCCGCCTGATGACGGGTCGACTCGCCCCCGCCGCGCCAAATTGCCGACCGCTACGGGCCGACCCTCCCCGCCACAGGTTGGCTCGTTTGACAGCTCTATATCCATCATTATAATTCTCTCGGCGCCACAGAAGGGTACACTGCCAAATTTGAAAAAACTGTAAGTTTTCTATTTCATATATATACCTTTATTAATGCAATATAATTGTTACTAATGTAACATCTGTGTAGGTGGCGTTTTTCAAAAATTTGAACTGGTCATATTACAAAATATGGAATAAAGGATTGCCTTCCATAGCTGGGACAGAGTTTAATAAAATTGTTTTAGAAGGACCCACCCAAAGCAGATCGTAAGATGATGTTTTATTTGGTTAAAAATAACAATTGATTTCATGGTTGGATTTATAAAATGACAACAATGTGAATATTGGTTTTTCAGGTTGGATTGTGCTTTTTTCATTATGTGGTATGCTGAAAGTCTAGTCTTTCAAAGATCTACAGATTTTAGCCAAAAGCAAATAAAAAATTATCGATTTCAGGTGGGATATAAAATAATGAGAGACAAGTTCTGGAAGCTAAATCTATAAAAATTATTTTTGTTGATACTATGATTATGTAAGTGTGATGACAAACATTGTATATTTGTAATTATACAATCTATGTAATCCTTTTCAAATCAATGAAACATTGATTTCGATCCTTGTTTTTGTCTCATATATAATCTATATTCTGTAATTGTTGTCGAACCCATCAATAATATTGAACCTTGCTTTTGCTGGAATCATTTGAATTCAGGACCACGGTGGGCCTGAACCAAAAGCATTTTAGGAAACCCACTCAGGGCCTGAAACAAAATGATTCAGTTGTATAATGTAAGTGTAATGACAAACAATGTATATTTGTAGTTATAATGTATGTAATCCTTTTGAAATCAATGGAGCATTGCTTTCGATCCTTATTTTTGTGTAATCTCTAATCTATAATCTGTCGTCTTATCGATACTATCAGTAATATTGGACCTTAATTTTCCTCTCCCCTAATTTGAATTCAGGCCCACGTTGGGCCTGAAATGAGATTATTTCAGGCCCACGCTGGGTCTGAAACAATAATGTTCAGGCACACGCAGGGCGTGAAACAATATTCTCATTTCAGATTGCAAATAATTTAATAAATTTATGATTAAATATTTTATATATGTATGTTGGATCGAGAGAAAACAATAGAGGGTGGGTGAATATCGTAAGTCGTTTCGGATTGAAAAAGAGAATATGCAGCGGAAAATTTAAAACTAAACAACACACAAACACCAAGATTTTACTTGGTTCGAAGTCGCGGTCGGCTCCTACTCCAAGGCCCATTGTCGTTGACCGTTTACTGTGGGCAATTCTATATGTGCACAAAAAGGTTTACAAACAGATATTATAATTGCAGTATAGTAAACTTAAAAGGACAGCTCTTCGTTACCGACGTCCGGTGTGGAATGTATCTCGGAGTAGAGGGACGTCGTCGGCGCTTGTATCTCGAGTTGGGAGGTTTCCGGAGCAGAGCGCTTGAGTAGAAGAGCGTATTGGCGTTGGAAGCAGTGATGTCTCAAGCCTTGGGGTCGAGAGGCTATTTATAGCCTCCGGGGGCGCCCTGAACGTTGGGGGCGCCCCCCCCCCCCCCACGTGTCAGCCGATCCGAGCAAGTCTCGGTCAGCCCTTATCCCACTCGAATAGAGCTGAGAGTTGACTGTGGGGGCGCCCGGGTTGACTCGATCCACTGGCTTGACTCTATCCACTTCGTTGGCTTGAGCCCGGGGCGCCCGAGGCATCCGGGGCGCCCGGGTCCTTCCGAGCGCCCAACCCAGCTGCTGCCTCACTCCTTTGAGGCTTTCTGAGCTGCAGACACTCATTCCTTCAGTCCTGCATCCAGGGATAGTACCAAACAAGATAGAGCAAATATGTTAGTGAGTCTTACAGCCGTAGCTGTCTTGGTTCTGACTTTGGGTCTCCAAAATGGAGCCCTAGGTCGAACCGACGCCTACTGTTCCCTCGACGGGGAACGCGTCCTCACCTACTCCTCTCAGGAGAATTTATCTGATGCCAACCGGCTCCTCCGGTTGGACTTTTGCCCAGCAATCCTTTGCCAGGTGCCTAGCTGTCCTTCGCCATGTATTCAGTACCAAGCAGTCCTTCGCCTGGTGCCTAGCATTCCTTCGCTAGGTCTTTGACTCCTAGTAGCCCTTCGCTAGGTGCCCAGCAGCCCTTCGCTGGGTCTTAGGTTCCAGGCAGTCCATCGCCTGGTGCCTAGCAGTCCTTCGCTAGGTCTTTGACTCCTAGCAGCCCTTCGCTAGGTGCCCAGTAACCCTTCGCTGGATCTTAGTTTTCAGGCAGTCCTTCGCCTGGTGCCTAGCAGTCCTTCGCTAGGTCTTTGACTCCTAGCAGCCCTTCGCTAGGACTTTCAATCTGCACACTCAAGTAGCATGTTAGATAAACATAACATCTTAACTTTTGAACCCTTTTGCCATTATCAAAACACATGTTCGACTTGGGTGTTGTCTGCACCAACAATCTCCCCCTTTTTGATTTATGGCAACCCGATTCAAAAGGTTAAGTTAATCAGAACAGTTGATATAAAAGTTTAGTTTCCTCCCCCTGGAAGGAATCTCCTCCTAGTTTTTTCAAAAGTTTGTGGGGTTTTTTAAAAATTTCTAAGTCTAAAGATGGAATTAATTTTTCAAACACTTAGAATAATTTTCAAAAGAAACTTTAGAAACATATTTTCCAAAAAAATTGGTTGTGCACTTTTGAAGATTTACACTTAAAAAATTTCAAGTCAGTAGAAAAGAAACATCTTCTGAAGTTTTAAGTTCTTAGAACCATAGCTTAAGTTTAAGATAAGTACTTAGCAAAATTTACAACTGCTTAAGTTTTAAGTACTTAGAAAAACTTTTTGAAAAATAGCTTGAGTTTAAGTACTTAAAAAAGATTTTTGAACACAGCTTTAAGTTTAAGTACTTAAAAAGATTTTTGAAAGCAGCTTAACTTAGAGAAACTTTGAAAAAAAAACTTAGTACTTTTGAAAACAAATAGATTAAGTCCTTTTTGAAGAAAGGATAAAGTTTTAAAATTTTGAATTTTGAAAAAAAAAATTTAAAGCTTCTCTCCTTTCCTATCTCTCCCCCTTTGCCATATATCAAAAACAAAGCAATATAGCAGAAAAAAGATAAATAAATTGCATAATGTACTGTACTGAACCAATTCAAGACCAAACCAATTTCAATTATCTCTTTTAGGGTCCTGTCTAACCCAATTAGCTACTTACTAACTGTTATAAACAGTAGTTTTCGCTAGGGTTAGTCGAGTTAAGTGTTCTGTTCAAGTTAGATTTTCTAAACTTGACACTTAACTTGATTACTGTTTAAGTTGTATTTAGTGCCCCAATTTCTGCAGATGCACTGACTTAAAGCATCTTGAATTAAGGCAAAGACCTAAGCATCTCAACCTATTCTAGGTTATCAATCAAAAGTACCCTAAGGTGCTTGTGAGATGCTGGCTTCTAGATCTATAGGTGCATGCATTTTTAGGGTTGGGGCCTAGGCTTAGTCCATTTGCAAAAAGCCCTAGTTTTGAAGGGGATAGTTTTTCCAAAAAAACTAAGAAAAAAAATTATTAAAAAGAAAGGCTAAAAAGATTTTCAAAAAAAATAAAGCATTTTTAAAATTATTTTAGAAACTGATTTTTCAAATCAAATAAAGCAGTAAGAAAACCAAAAGTAGAGTAACCCTATTCTACCAAGCATAATCCTAATAGTGATCAGATAATCAAGAAAAACAAATAATCTAACTCAATAAATTAGCTGGTAAAAGAGAGAACCAGCACAATCATACAAGTCAAATATGAGTCAACCCTACTGAGTAGGGGCAGTCAAATAGTCACTAGTACAACGTCAATCAAATCTAGGAGGAGGGACCAGGATGGTCAGAAGAGCTGGGCTGCCACGCTCTGAGTAGTGACATCATCTCTGTGTATCGAGCATCATCTACTTCTCGATCGGCTCTTCGAGCGTCCATCTGCTCGAAGTGGTAAGCCTCGACCTCCTCTCGGAGGCTGTGGAGCTCCGTCTGCATCTGAGTGAAGCGCTGGTCGATGGTCAGCGGTGGTGGCTCGTCTATGTGCTCACGAACCTCGGCTGCCAGATCTGCGACATCGACTTCAACCTCCTCATCCGAGTCGATCTGGGGTTCAGCTCTCTGACATCTCCAGGACAGAACCCCGGTACCCGAGACCTCTATACCAGCTAGGGAGAAGTTCCTATAACCTATCTCATCGAAGTCAGTCAACGCGGCCATCTCTCCCTCGGTGATGTTACGGCCGTGATAATGAAGAATGGAAGTGATGATGTGGCAATAGGGGGTGCGTACCCGCCCCTGAGTAGTAACACTGGACGCATATAGGATCGTATGGAATATGTGTAGTCCAATGTCGATATCAAGATGGTGGATCAGTGCATACAGAAGGAAGGTATGAAATGGTCGCATGGTCGCAACGTCCCTAGTGGATAATGGTAAGATGAAGCGGACTAAAATTCTATAAAGAGCATAGTCCTGGACCTGAAGGTCCACAGACTGAAATCGTCTGACCAAGGGGTTCCTAGCATTCCTATAGAAGTAGGAGTGTAGAGTATCTAGAGTAATGTGAGAGTAAGGAGCATCAAAAGGAGGATCCCTAGGAGGATAGCAGCAAAAGGTGGAATGGGAGAGTCATAGTCCAAGAAATCGGTTGAGCAGGGAGGGTGTGATTGTCAAGGGCATCCCTTGAACAGTAGTGACAAACATAAGACCATCTTGTCTAACTATGTTGTTGTAGAATTCTGCACATAGAGATGTGTTAATGGGATGTATGCAGAATACAAGGTTATCAAGTTGGTAAAAGTTTATAACATTCATTGCCAAGGGACACGATTGGGTGAAGAATTGTCTATTTAAGTAGCTCGTTTTTATAGGCTTGTATGTCGTTTGAGCAAACTTATTACAAAGTTCTAAAGTTGGGAACCTAGGATCGGGACTAGGTTCGATACCGAGGCCTGATTGGTTTGCTCGGCGTTTTCTAAGATAAGAAACATGCATTTAAAGGAAGGAATTTAAGAAAAATAATTTAAATGCATAAGAAAAAAAAATTATACCGAGTGGGAGCTCGGGGAGGCATTGTCGAGGATGAGAGCTCGAGAAGGTTGCAAGGTCACTTTGGAAGGAAGGGAGTTGGAGAGTAGAAGAATTTTGGGTGTGGAGAGAAGAATGGGGGCATGAACCCCTTTTATAGGCCATTCCCGGGCGCCCTGGAGGGCGAGGGCGCCCCGGTGTAGGACAGCGCCCGGGAGGGCGAGGGCGCCCCCCGCAGGGCTGTAGCTACCTTTTGGCAGCTTTCTTCTTTTGACCATGTCTAGGGGGCGCCCGTGAGGACCCGGGCGCCCTGGTCAGCGAGGAGTGGCAGACTTTCTGCCACTTGGTGAGCCTCGGGGCACCCGCAAGGGTCTGGGCGCCCTCAATAGCTGCTTTTGCAGCTTTTTGTCTTGAAGGAGATAAAAAGGAAGGGTGGGGCGCCCAAGGCTTCACGGGCGCCCGAGCTAGGCTAGATTGACTTGTTTGACTGCTATTGACCAGATTTGACCTGTTTGACTAGGTTTGACTAGTTTTGTCTATTTTGACCAGGTCAACTTAGTTCTAACTTACTAGGTTTAGTGTTTGTGCTTGACAAAAAAATATCAAATGAGATTTAGTTAAATTAAACCTAGCTGTCTCATCCAATCTAGAGTTATCAATCACGTTAGCCTTATAAGTTTTGTGAGACAGGTTTTAATAGATAAAATTATTTTGTAGAATCATAATTTATTTTGAAAAAAGTTAAATTAATTTTGAAAATAGTTGATTTTGAGTTTTTTTTTTTACAAAATGTTTGAATCTACAATTAACTGACAATTTGTGTTAGATTTGGATTTGACAAAGAATAATATGAATTTGAATTTCAGAAATCGGCTTCTAGGTCTTGGCGAGGCACTAGGCCTTCTTTGGCCGTAGCCTTATTGGATCATCAACCCTTTCCTTGACAAAGCCTTTTAATGAAATTTCATTTTCAAAATTATTTTTTAAAAAATTCTGGTCTAACTAGTTTGAGTCTTGGATCAGTAGCTTCGGCTAGTTTCACCAGTCTAAAGAGACCAAGTAGAGAATACTTGACCTTATTAGAATTGGCTTTCCTAACGTACTATCATCTCACCGCCACCCAATACTATGTTGTTCAAATTTCAATTAATTGATTGAGTCCTTATTCTAACCATTCCTAAGTCTAAGCATGGTAAATTGCAGGAATTAAATAAACAATCAATCATGCAATTTGCAAACAAAAATTGAATTTTATCTAACAATAAATATTGTGTTTAATTTGGCTCCCCCTGGACTAAAGCCACGATAATGGTTTGGCAAGATGTGAATCTTGTCCTTGGGGATCCAATACTGATTTGATCCAGTTTGTTTGTTCAGGCACAGTTTGGGTACCCATGCCTGAACTTTAGGTCTGGACTGGTTCAGTACAACATAGTAGGATCTTTGTCTAGATTTGGTTCTATAGCCTAGTCCGGATCGATTTAGAACCGACTTCTGTTTTCCAAGAATCATGTCAAGACCCTTAGAACCAGAAGTAAATCGTTCTAAAGCTGATCTAAGGTCCTTAACTTGAGTTTTCAAGGAGGAGTTCTCTTTCTCAAGTTTTTCAACTTGAGTAGAAGTTCCTTCTTGAACCTTCTCAGTTAAGGATCTAGAGTCAGCTCTCTCTTTCAGGAGTTTTACTTCCTATTGGAGAGATTCGACTCGGAGTTTAGCTTTTGCCAAATCTCGAGAAAGATAAGAAATTAACTCATTTAACTGATTTCTTGAAAAACCACTTACAGTTATTTCGCCGTCCTCTGAGAATGTAAGTTTGCCGTCGTCCGGCTCCGACTCTGACTCGGTTTCGATTTCTTCTGAGACGGTTAGTGCGAGCAGGTTCGACTGTGGGACCTCTTCTTCTTCGGAGGAGGAGGACTCGTCCCACGTTGCCTGAAGTGCCTTCTTCCTTCTTGTCTTCTTGGTCTCCTTTAGGTTCGGACACTCTGTCTTGTAGTGACCCTTCTTCTTGCACTCGTAACAGGTCACGTTTGGTTTGTTCTTGTCATTTGAGGGTTCAGCTGGTTCTTCCTTTCTTCGGCTGGCTTTCCTTCTGTTGGTCTGGTTCTTTAGTTCTTTGTAGTAGTCTCGGGCTAGCCGAACCAGCTTCGGTCGATTTCCCTCGCTATCTTCTGAGTCTGAATCTGAATCAGACTCGGGTGCAGGTTGAGGCTTCTTCTTGGTTGTCTTTCCAGCTTTACCTGCAAGAAAAGCGATGCCTTTCTCGGCCAGATTGCAGTTAGTCTATTCATGTAATTTAAGTTCTGAAAATAGTTCATCTAACTTGATTTTGGAAAGATCCCTAGAAACTTTGTAAGCATCTACCATAGATGCCCACAAGGTGTTTCTTGGGAAAACGTTAAGGGCGTACCTTATTAGGTCACAGTTTTCTACCTTGTGACCAATGGTGTGTAGATCGTTCATCAGCTCCTGAATTCTGGCGTGGAGCTGAGCTGCTGATTCGCCTTCGTTCATCTTGATGGTGAACAGTTTGTTCAGCAGAAGGTCCCTCTTGCTGATTCGGGTGTCGGAGGTTCCTTCGTGTAGTTCGATCAGCTTACCCCAGAGTTCTTTGGTGCTGTTGAATGGACCCACCCGGTTCAGCTCCTCTTTTGTTAGGCCGCATTGGAGTGTTTGGGTCGCTTTAGCATCGGCTTCAATTTTCTTTTTGAGTGCAGCGTCCCATTCAGTGTAAGATTGGTGTACTCCATCAGCATTCCTTGGTATTTCCAGTTCGGATTGGATGATTATCCACATGTCCACCTGAGTTTTCAGGTGGACCTCCATTCTACTCTTCCAGTATGAGAAGTCCTCCCCACTGAAGAACGGTGGTCTTGCGGTGCTGAAGCCTTCTTGCATGACCATTAAGGAGTTTATCTGAAAAAGAGAGAAAAGAAAGGAAAACTCTGTCCCAAGACTTGGTCTTGGATTAGTAGTGCGGGATAAAGAAAAATAATTATCGAGGGGTGTTGCACCGGTCTCGATTAACGATAAAAAATCAAAAAAGAAGAAAAGGAATAATTCGAAGAAAATCTGAAAAATTCTCAAACTGGTGGTTGCACCAAATTTGAGCTTCTCCGCTCTGATACCACTTGTTGGATCGAGAGAAAACGATAGAGGGGGGGTGAATATCGTAAGTCGTTTCGGATTGAAAAAGAGAATACGCAGAGGAAAAATTAAAACTAAACAACACACAAACACCAAGATTTTACTTGGTTCAGAGTCGCGGTCGGCTCCTACTCCAAGGCCCACGGTCGTTGACCGTTTACTGCGGGCAATTCTATGTGAGCGCAAAAAGGTTTACAAACAGATATTACAATTGCAATACAATAAACTTAAAAGAACAGCTCTTCGTTACCGACGTCCGGTGTGGAATGTATCTCGGAGCATAGGGACGTCGTCGGCGCTTGTATCTCGAGTTGGGAGATTTCCGGAGCAGAGCGCTTGAGTAGAAGAGCGTATTGGCGTTGGAAGCAGTGATGTCTCAAGCCTTGGGGTCGAGAGGCTATTTATAGCCTCCGGGGGCGCCCTGAACGTTGGGGGCGCCCCCCCCCCCACGTGTTAGTCGATCCGAGCAAGTCTCGGTCAGCCCTTATCCCACTTGAATAGGGCTGAGAGTGGACTGTGGGGGCGCCCGGGACGCTGGGGGCGCCCGGGTTGACTCGATCCGCTAGCTTCTCGCTGGCTTGACTCTATCCGCTTCGTTGGCTTGAGCCCGGGGCGCCCGAGGCATCCGGGGCGCCCGGGAGCATGGGGGCGCCCCGCCAGTTAGCTTCCGAAGTGTACTTGTGCTGAACTCATATTTGGCTTGTACTTAGGGCGCCCGGGTCCTTCTGGGCGCCCAACCCAGCTGCTGCCTCACTCCTTTGAGGCTTTCTGAGCTGCAGACACTCGTTCCTTCGGTCCTGCATCCAGGGTTAGTACCAAACAAGATAGAGCAAATGTGTTAGTGAGTCTTACAACCATAGCTGTCTTGGTTCTGACTTTGGGTCTCCAAAATGGAGCCCTAGGTCGAACCGACGCCTACTGTTCCCTCGACGGGGAACGCGTCCTCACCTACTCCTCTTAAGAGAATTTACCTGTTGCCACCCGGCTCCTCCGGTTGGACTTTTGCCCAGCAATCCTTTGCCAGGTGCCTAGCTGTCCTTCGCCAGGTCTTCAGTACCAAGCAGTCCTTCGCCTGGTGCCTAGCATTCTTTCGCTAGGTCTTCGACTCCTAGCAGCCCTTCGCTGGGTCTTAGGTTCTAGGCAGTCCTTCGCCTGGTGCCTAGCAATCCTTCGCTAGGTGCCCAGCAACCCTTCGCTAAGTGCCCAGCAACCCTTCGTTGGATCTTAGGTTCCAGGCAGTCCTTCGCCTGGTGCCTAGCAGTCTTTCGCTAGGTCTTTGACTACTAGCAGCCCTTCGCTAGGACTTTCAATCTGCACACTCAAGTAGCATGTTAGATAAACATAACATCTTAACTTTTGAACCCTTTTGTCATTATCAAAACACAGGTTCGACTTGGGTGCTGTCTGCACCAACAAAGTATACATGTTGTGAAAAAAATTTTAATATGAAACAAGATGGAGAGTACCTAAATAGGCATTGCATACCACAATTTAATTCCATCCACATCATTACCTCATATTTTAAGAATTTGGCACAACAGGAGGTTTGTATCATGGACCTATGATATTTTTATTTCTGAAAACTCATTACCAGTAGTTAGAGTTTAGCTAGAAGATGGTATTTTGGGTCTCCAAACATAGTCCTAATAATTATCAATTACGTGTTAATACAGTATCAGTTGGCACAGAACAATGAATCAACAAAGCAAACAAACAGAGGGCATCAAATGACAGATATTCACAAACCATAGGACTTCAGAACTTCAAGACCTGAAATAACATTATTGTGGGTTTACAAATCGGAGGACTTCAAAACTGATCTTTTCTGCTTACATAAAATTACACAAGAAGAAATGTATCATAATATTGAAATACTTCTTCAAGTCACAACATTAACAACAACTAGTTTTTTGACAATACTATGGTTGTACATTATACAAAATATATACATTCAGTTCTCCTCCATACAAAATATACACTTCAATCAGAAAATTGGGTCACTACATATACCTATTAACACAAGACCTTGGGGCTGGCGGCATTCTACATGTCCTTTTATTATGACCAAGTTGTTTGCACCGACTGCATTTTAGTTTCACCTTGCCATTGTGTCTGGACTCAATCCGTGCCTTCTTTCTTCTACCAGGCTGCACAAGGCTACGGGGACATAGAACTGTAATGTCGTTTACTCCAGTAGGCCAAAATTGCTTGCTTCTACAAGGGAAAATACGATCCATGTAAACTCACTTCCAAGTTTCAGAATAAAAATAATGCTCACAATATGGGAGTGTATCCATGTTCCTGTGAATGATTACGGCAATAGCATGTGAGCAAGGAAGTCCTGAAATTTGAAACTCCCCACAATGACAAAACTTTTTTTTCCAAATCAACAATGTATGAAGTGTCCCATGTTTCTACTTCCATTTCTGATTGAGAGTAAGGGTGAACCTTATAAGCTCTTGCTTTCTCTCTCCTTGAATCCATTTCTTTTGTAGCATAAGGTGTCAATGCAACATGTCATTTGGAGACTTCCTCTCTACGGTTATAGAACCATTGAGCAACTTTTCTTCTTGTATTATCAATTAACCTGTTTATGGGAAGCTCACGTGTAGACTTGAACAAAGCATTTAAACTCTCCACACAATTCGTGGTAAACATTCTGTACCTTCTCCCAATAATGTGTGCATTTGCCCACCTTTTAGGGTCAATGTTCTGAAGCCACTTATGAGCAACTGGATTTTTTCAAGCATTGTCTACATTATCATATCATATTGGAGTGTTGTGTTGGCTCGTGCTGCTGCCCAAAACAAACCCACAGCAACTCTACTTCTAGTATCAGTTTCCATATTACAACACATGTGGTGGCAACAAAAGGCATTATGCGTGTTTGTGTAGACTTTTCTAACTGCTGATATAATGCCCCATGTCTATCTGATACTATGGTAATTGAGTGATCATCGACAACAAAGAACCTCTTTGTATGCTCCAAAAACCACTCCCATGCAGACCCACATTCAACTTCAGCTATTGCGAAGGCAACTGGGAGAACATTATCATTACCATCAATCGTCGTTGCAATCAACGTTACTCCCGGATACTTTCCTCTTAGGTGTGTGGCATCAATTCCGATAAATCTACGTAAATAAGACCTGAACACCCTTCGGCAAGCACCAAAAGCCCAAAAACACCGCTGGAACTGATTGTCACCATTCCTGCATAGTGCCACATACGTTTCAGGATCTCTAGCTCTTAACTCACGCAGATATTGTGGAAGATCTCTGTAAGCCTCATCATAATCTCCAACAACCTTTTTCAATATTTTCTCCCTAGCTATGTATGCTTTTCTGTATGATATGGTCACTCCTAATCTAGCTTTAATATCTGATATAATCATACTTGGTTTGTATTGTTCATTATGAAGAAATTGCTCTTCAACAACAGAAGCAACAAATGATGAAGAGTATGAATGATGATCAGCATTTTCCCTAACAGTTACACATTGGTGTTCCTTTATATATTTTGTAACAGTGAACTCTACTTCCCCCCTTGCTACTACTCTCCATGTACATGGTTGGTTGAAGCACACTGCTTTAACTCTATTTTTTCGGGTGTCAACTGGGTTATATCTCATATGCTTAACCATGACATATTTGACAAGTGCATTCTTGAATTCTTCTCTAGATGGAAATATCTGCCCAAAAAAAAAATTCATGCTCATCTCTTGCCTCTACCTCTTCAATTGGCCCAACAAGCAATCGAGAATTCAAAATATAAAGATCTTCAGCTAATGGAAACTCCTCCTCTAAGTCACTGTACCGATCTGGGGGGAATTCATATTGCTCAATCTGCATATCATCAGCTTGGAATTCTAGTACACTTGTACTGGGTTCTAATTCATCTGCATTCCGGATTTCAATTCCTTCCTCCCCACTCTAAGTTGGCTCAAAGAATTCAACAACTCTTGTAGAAGAATTCAAACCCTCATCTTCTAGATTAGTTGCTTCTTCATTAAGATCAATTGTCAAATTCCTTATAATTTCTGATCCATTCCAGTGACAGCATTATCATCAAGAGTATTCCATATCTCAGAAAGAATTTCGTCAACAATATTATCATCCCTGAAAAATAAATTACAATTACATTTTGCAAACATTGAAAATCATAATCAAGGCCCTAGGAGGGTCTGAGGGCCTGAAATCATTATATTTCAAGCCCTCACAGGGCCTGAAATCATTATATTTCAGGCCCTTGGAGGGCCTGAAATCCTTTGATTCAGGCCCTCCCAGGCCCTCAAATCAAATGATTTTAACCCCTGGGAGGGCCTCAAATCTATTCATTTCAGGCCCTGGAAGTACCTGAATTCTTTTTATCCCAGTGCTTGAAAACAACATATTTCAGTCCCTCCTAGGGCCTGAAATCTAATGATATCATGCACTCTCAGGGACTGAAATCCTTTAATTTCACGCCCTCCTAGGGTCTGATATGGTAAAATATCACCCCTAGGTCGAATTCAAGCATTTAGTTATCTTAAGTTTAACAAATTTTAGAGAGCCCTTATTATGTAATGCATATCACCCTTAGATTCCTCCAAACAAAAAAATTGTAGAAAGAGTTGATAAGTATAAAACTCGGTCTAATATCATATCAAAGTTGACAATCATACGTACATTTCTATTTGTATTTATTACCAATCTGTTGCTTGCTTTTTCTCCTTTAACACCTATCTTCCTCAGCTACCTTGGTGATGAATTGAGTTGTGCAAGGTCGAGATATATACGTACCCTCGTGATTATTCGACTTGTGCAAGTTAGGAATATATATATAGGCTGAAAAAATTTCGACTACCTGGCCATCTGAACCACAAAATATTAATTTACTGCTACAGTGGCTACTAAAGTGGTTCGATTCTCTCGAAAATGTGAACAGCAAAAGGTTTTTTGTGGCGGGAGGGGTATAATAGGAAGTTCACTTAAAGAGTTGCGCCCTTTGGTAAAATAGAAATCATGATACGCGAATTGGTAATTTTCAATTCTTAGGTACGCTCTTTGGTAAATTGTCATTTCATTTAAATTCCTTTGAAATTATATTTGAGATTTATTTTAATATATTTATTTTATTTAAACGAGTATAGTCGGATTAAATTGTCCCGATGATTAAGAAAATTGATTAATCCTAATTAGAGAGAAAAGTCTTAAGATTGGATAGGTGAGAAATTTTGAAGAAATGGACATTAAATAAAGAAAAAGTTCCAAGAGAGTGAATCCTAGGTAATCAAAATTCTCGAAGCGTGAACTCCAAGAAGAAAAAAAAATCTTTGTGGAATAAATTCTAGGTAATTAGAAATCTTGGAAAAGTAAACTTGTAAAGAAAAATCCTAAGGAAATGAAAATTTTGGAGAAGTGAATTCTAAATAAAATTTTAAGAGAATGAACCCTAAATAGTATGATGTATTAGAAGAGTGATTTATACATAAAATATAATACTTTTTCATTAGGAGTGTAATCGAACCAAGCCTAACCAAATAGTAAAAGGTTCGAGTTCGACTAGGTTCGTTATCTCTAAGCTCAAGCTCGGCTCGAATTCAATTCGAGCTTTAATTCTTAAGCTCGAGCTCGGCTTACAATAAAATTAAATAGCTCGAGCTCGGTTCGAGTTCGACTCGATAAAAACTCGTTTAAAAATTAAATGAACTTAGTTCGAGCTCATTTAAGATAATTATCTATATAATAATTTATAATATATTATATTTAGTATTTATGTGATATTTAATTTTATATATAAATATAATAAGACAAACGAGCCTTTTAACGAACATATTCATGAGTCTTTTAACGAACACGTTCATGATCCTCTAAATGAATATATTCGCGAGCTCATGAACCAAATACTGCTAAGTTTAAATTTCGCTTATTAACTTAATTTAACAAATTCAAACGATTTTTTTTTTCAAATCGAGGCTCAAATAACTCTTGAAGGCTTGACTCATTTACATCCCTATTTCTGACACTGGCCGTTAAAGCAGGCCGGGTGCAAGCCCTCGCGGACAGCTTGAGGCATCGGCATTTTCAACCGGAGCACCAACCTTCCAAGACCGAAGTACATCTTGTATCCACAAAATAAACACACGACAAGGAAAGATTATTTTATTATATATTATATATTTTTTATTTGATATACAGCATGAAATACCGCTACTTTACATTCCTGTTAATTTTTGAATAACTTTATTAATTCCTCGCCTCCTCCCCCTGCAGCCGAACCACGCTGTTTCTTTGGACAGGACAGGCGAGAGCTCTGTTTCTTTTGGAGTATTTCAAGTGGTGCTATAAATCTCTATATATATATATATATATATATATATATATGGACAGACAAGACATTTGTGCCAATCCCTTTGTTAAGTGTCATATCTTTCTCTACTAAAATGCTCTAAAATTAAAATTTTGAAAATGGAACCGGATATTAAATGGATCGAGGTAAAGGTTCAAAAATTTAGAAGTTCAACCGATTTAATCGGGGTCCAATCAGAATATAGTCGGTATATAAATTAACTACTTGCCTAACTATTTTCTTCAATATTGGATCAATTAGGTCAAACACGTGATATGTTTTTGTCAGAAACTCAGTACGGTATTATTGAAAAAATGATTAATTTTAAAGAAAAATTAAATTTAAAACTATTAGGTTCAAGCAAACAACAAATTTATTTGTTTGAGATTTTAGATGAAAACAAATTAAGATTTTCACATTTTATTTTTTAATTTTTATTTTTAGTAAGAAAATAAAATTGTAAAAGGGAAAAAAATCAAATAAATAAAATAAAATAAAATAAACCAAGTTAGTTTACTCGATTTTTTCGATTTGCCCAGTTCATCGGTTTCCGACTAGTTCAGAACGGTTCACACTCGATTCTTAAGTAGTCGATTTTCAAAGTTAACTCGGACTGAAAATCTGACCGATTTCCAATTCGACCGATCCAACCGACCAGTCCGGTCTGATTTCAGAACAGTACCTAAAATATATGACTCTAGATAACAAGTATATTTGTAAGTAATCTAGTACGATAGAATCAAGCTATATATTTTAATAAGAACCGGACGAATTATATATTCATCCAGTTTCTACTACTATACCATTTTTTTTTCCTTTCATTTTTTTTAATGAAGAAGAGAAATCATAGACAACTCGGAGGCACGACCAAACCGGAGGCCTCGCCGTCGGCGTGCTTGCAGCATGACTCCGCCGCAGCTCCTCCATAGGTGAGCTTGATGTCCTGCAACCCGATTCCGGTGCACGGGTTACTGGCGCTGCAGTCAAAGTTCACGGCGACCGGCGTTGCAGACGACCCGTGGATGTCGCTGTAAGTCACCTCACTGATCCTGACGCCGGAATTCTGCAGAAGAAATTGAGCCCGATCGAGTAAGATAAAAATCTCTTCCCGGACTTTTGGCATATACGTACACCGATCGAATCAAGCTGATGATCACCTTGTCCGGGCATCCTCTGTGATCGGGGCAGTAGTTTTGGTCGATGATGATGGGGTTGTGCACGTTCTGCATGATCGAATTCTGAAACACCACCCCCTTCACGAAACCCTGGCTCGGCCTCCCCCACGTCTTTATCCTCAGGCCGTTCTCCGTTCCCCTGAACACCGTCGTCTTCACCGTCACGTTCTGCACACCCTCCTCCTCGTACCCCTTCCCCAAACTCCCAATGCTGCAACAAGTATATCTTTATCTCTACGAGATTACATTCATGCATGCTGAATTGCTGATGCTCCGAACGGGATCCTCTGATCCCTGTCTCGTTTGTTCCATATTCGTCGGCGATGACCAACGAGTCGTCCGATCAGACACCATCAATAATTTTTTTTATTGTCCTTCCGAATCAAACGATATTTTGGGATAATGACGAATCGGTCGAAATCCGACGGATTACCCTTTAGAATATAATTTTGTTCGGGACGGCGGCCGGAGGCCGCTAATGATGTTCGATCGACGATCGAACAATTCATCGGCCATCGTCGACGACGGTTAGGAAAGAAGGACAGGGATTTTTTTGGGACAGAGATCCCGTCTCCTGATGCTCTGCTTACCTGATGCCGTGGCCCGGGCCGCAGGCCACCTGCTCTATCCAGAGGTTGGTGGTGCCGGGTCCGATGGAGACGCAGTCGTCGCCGGTGCCGATTCTGGCGCCGGTGATGGTGACGTCCCTCGACATCTGGACGTGGATGCCGTCGGTGTTGGGGCTGCTGCCCGCCGCCGAGATCCTCACGCCGCGCACTTGCACGTGCTCGCATCCGTGGATCACCACGTGGAACCGCTCGCTGTCGACCGACGTCAGCCCGCTCAACACCACGTCCTTCGAGTTCATGATCGCCAACGACTGCACGTGCGCACGCAAATTATACCCCGACCGAACGTGCGTCGCTAAGATTTACTCAGTTGATTGCCGAACGTACCGTGGCGCCGTCGGGGCAGCGGCGGCGGCCGCCGGCCTTGCAGGCCCACAAGGCCTCGCCTCGGCCGTCGATGGTCCCCCCGTATACCGATAGCCCCTCTACGTCGTCGAACACGATCCACTTGTCGCCGCCGTAGCCCGACGGCGCGACTAGCGTGCCGCCGATCCGGACGGCGATCTTGCTGCTCTTGCAGGGGCCGCCGAAGGTGGCTTGGCGGACCAAGAAGCTTCCCGCCGGAACACTGACGGTCGGCGATCCGGTTGACTCGCAGGCGGCGGCCCATGCGCGGAGCAAGGAATCGGATGAGTCGAACCGAGGGTCGGGTCTCGCGCCATAGTCGACGATGTCGTGCACTTCGCCGCCGTGCGCGGCGGAGATGATCGTCAGAAAGAGAAGAAGGACGGGTTTTTTGAGTTGAGACATGAATTGGCTATATATTAATTTAAGAGCTTATTAATTACCAGAGGAATTAACTGATGAGATGATGATCATGCTAATTAAGTTGTGTTGGTATTTATAGACGATGAACATGAGATTAGAAATGGATTTGTAACTGAAAATTGACCCTTAATTTTGAGCATTAATTCAAGTTAAAAGGCTGCATGCATGCATGCGGCAAAGCAGGAGATAAATGCGGTCCTAATTAGAAGTGATTCAAAAAGTTAAGTAAAAGTGTGTGAAAAAATTCTCAGCTTTGCACGTGAAAGATTTGCATACTAAGGGGCGTTTGATTTAAAGAAATAAAAATGGGGAATAAAAATGAAATTAAATTATTATCATAATTAATATTTGGATTACAGTAATGGGAATACAAATCAAAAAATGAATCATATTATTCAGCAATGACTCATTCCGTGTCTCTCTCTTCTATCAACTATTACCTCATTTTAAGTAATCAGATTTTTCGCTTCATGCCAAAAATGTCCTTACCTATTTTTTCTACGCCGACTCTTCATTTCGCAATCCCTCTCTTGCAGCCCTCCTCATTTCGCAATCTTCTCCCGCAACCCTCCTCATTTCGCAACCCCCTTCTCCCGCAGCCTCCTACGACGATTCCTCTTCTCCCGCAGCCTTCTACGACGACTTCCCCTTCTCTCTCAGCCTTCTACGGCGACTTCCTTTTATTTTTATTTTAGTCTATGTTCATCTTCCCAGTTGGATTATAATGTTCAAGTTAAAAAAAAATAAAAACCAAAAACTTTCAGACTACGTTTGGTTAGGAGTAATGTAATCTAATTTGTAATGTAATTGATCTGTAATGTAATCCAGATTACCAAATTATATATTGTTGGCCTTGTAATCTAGATTATAATATTTTTATTAGCTTTTGTAATACAGATTATATTACATTACAGTTTTTAAAACTGTAACAAACAAAATAATCAATCTTGTAATGTAATTCTGATTACATAATTACAAGACTGATTACAGCTTACCAAACGTAGTCCTATGGTTCACCTTACCAATTGGATTGTAATGTTCAGTCATAATTTTTAAAAAAAACGACTTGAGACGCCTTCCATTACATGATATTAAAATTGTTACTTTTAAAATTCGGGACTAAAAAAAACATTCAATTTTGAGACTATAAAATTTTTTGGCCGGATCTAGACAGTTTACAAGTTAGTTAGGAGCTACAAGTAATCCAACTTTTGACTTAATTGTTAATTATTTTCCACGGAATTGAGCGCGATATAAGGCTTGTAATTATCGTCCATCATTTTCTGCTTCTGCCAAACACTTGATGGCAGATCTTAACTTGTTCGATCACATGGAAATCCTGATACACAGATATATATATTAGAAAAAAAAACTGATATAAGATTTCAAGATTCATACATCATATACTGATTTTGTTATAAATATAAGAGTTGTATATGTTGCCTTTACTTCCATGGATATTGGATACATGCAAGGTTCTTGTTTCCTGGCCGGTTGGCCCTTGTCAAACATTATGCCAATCGACAAAATTAAACACCTTTGTCCCTTATGTCGTTGTTGTTTAGAATCGTGGCGACCACGAATCCATCATATTTGTTCGGACCCCATATAAGACCACCGAGCCGACAATGTTACGTCATTATATCCATTGCCAAAAGGAAAACCTGCAAAGAAGCCGAGATTTGCTCCGTTCCTAGCATATTGACTGAGTCAGTCTGATTTTTAAAACGCTTAGGATCATAGAGTATTAAAAAGTACTTAATTAAATTTATTTGCATCTAAATGTGTCCTAATTAGAAATCTAATTTCATATAAAAATAATAATTAAATTTATATTTTTACACAAATATTTCTCTGGATCACTCAACTAATCTAGCCAAGTATATTAATATGTAAAAAATTCGAAACAATAATTTTATGAAGCAACTAAACGGACTTACTTATCCAATAAAAATGGGGGAGTCGCTCGCAGGAATAACGAAAAAGAATTAACATGCAACAACCGGGAATCGAAACCGTGTACAGTTGAAAAAACTTGCACCAGCCGGGAATCGAAGCCGGGTCTGTGGTGACAGGGTACTATTCTACCACTAGACCACTGGTGCGGATATTTCAAAAAGGCAAGTTATCATAATTTATTAAAAATAAAGATAACTTGTAGAATAACAGCTAAAAAGTAACTAGCATGCACCAGCCTGGAATCGACCGGGTCTGTACCCGACAGGGTACTATTCTGCCAGTAGACCTTATTTTCTTAAAAATAAAGATTAACCCGTAAAATAACAGCCAAAAAATAATAGCAATCTCCTGTAGTATGTAGCAAATTTTGCCAAGTACACATTTAACGTATCCAAATTTATATTTACCCAATCATGTAATAGATGACGAAAATACCCCTTGGCAAACCCACGTGCGCGTCGCATGCGTTCCGAACCGGAGAAAAGGACAAGCGACATGTTTTGTCTTTGCGCCGTTTGTCCGAGCCATTGTAACTGAAGAAGATCCTTCGTCATTTTCCATAAAGATTCAAAATTGCTCAACCCTAAACTTCTTCGTCGCTTCCTGTTGCTTGCCATCGCGTGTCATCGCTTGCATTTGAGTGGCGTCGGTCGAGTGGCATCACATGGTTTTCCGACAAAAGCCTTTGATCACCGAAGTTGGGTTTTTTGTTAGGGTTCTGTGATACTCCACCGGTGGCTTGACTTACTTCTTCACCTCACGGCTGTTGTGTTACATGAAACATTTGGCTACAATGTCAAAGCAATCACCTTTATCTCGAAAGGTAACCATGAACTAGCTTCATTTGCGAAGGTCACTTGTTTACATTTGTAACTCCAGAATTTTGGATTTTAGGGATGCCAATGCAAGTAAGTTCAGTTTGCAAAGTTCATACCATTATAATTATTTTTGACACCTACATTTCATTTCTCAAATTTCAATTTCCAAAAGCTGCTTTTGTGCCTTAAGTGATAATCTAAACCTTACATTGACAAAGGAAAAATTAGATTCTAATTAAAATTTTTTTATAAGTATTGAATATAAAATTTATATTTTATGGATTATATGTCATTGATTCTTTCAATCATTGTAATTCTCTAATTGTTCTAGTGAGTAAATTTAGTTTAGTTTAGTTTTACAAAAAGATAGTTGATTGAAATGTACAAAGGTTGATTTATTTTTGTTATATGACATGAAAAAATAAAAATGACAACTAGTTCAGCATTAGAGATCCAATTATCAAAATTAGTAAAAAAGTTACATTAGATGAGTAAGTTGGATATTTTTTAAAATTTTGTTATGAAACATCAACAAAAGAAAAGAAAAAAAAAAGGAAAGGGTCATTTAGGAGTTTTCTCTATGAAAAATATTTGAGTATTATTTAAAGCACTCATTTGCATCATTCCTCACTATACTCAAAATTCGACATCTTAGGAGATTACTAATGACCATATTTGAGAATTGGAACTTGAAAGTAAAAATGTTCAAATTCTCCAGCGTAATTGTGTCATTCACAACCAAAGATGTTGCATTATTGTTTGGAATCCCAGAAAGAGGCATACATGCCTAGATGAATTCTAATGTTGCTTCTAGTGCATTATTCAAGGAATTTTTTGAAAGACAACAATTAGATTGATCCAAATTGAAAACTCTATTGATGACACATTATCTCCAAATGGATTCAGATGTGATGTGTTGTTATTTTATAAATTTTATATTTCATATCTTTTTTCTTCTGTTCTTTTTGCTTCTAGTACATATAAATTACTTTAAGAATTGTAGATATTGTCGATGATTTCAACAATATAAGAAGTTATAATTGGGTAGAAGTAATATATAATTATGTAGCTCCTCAACTGTCAATTTTTGAAGATGTTTTTTCATCGAAGACTATTACCCTTATCATCTCACTGCCCTATATGAAGGGATTTGTTGATATACTTGCCATAAGTTTTGATTAGTTAGTCAATTTATTGCATAAATATATAAATCCTATCTAATTATTGAATTATGATACAAGGTTGGTGTCTGGAGCATGTCCCTATCCAAATGATAAGTAATATCATTACATAAAGGATAAGTGGGCATCAACTTATTCTCATAGAAATAAAATTATGATAAAATTAGCTAGAGCCTCACCTACCGAGGTAACCATTATGTATATTTAGGTTATGCAATCTATGTTATATAGTTAAACCTTTTAATTAATTATGTATTAATATTATTTTTGTATATTATTGTTGATATTCTCCCTAGCCTCGATGAAGTTCATTTACTTCGAACCCCTCTCCTTATTGAATGTGAGTCTACACTACAATAGAGTTAAATATCGGGTACACAGTTTTATAGAGACTTAGAGAAAGAAGCTGGATGTTCATGCTCATTGAAAAGCAACAAGAAATCCAAATTCTTACCCTTAAGAATGATAGTTTACTTAAAGTTAATCAATAATTAATTGTCATATTGGAAAGAAAAGAGTTTTCTTATCCAGCTAGCCACCCTACAGAAGATCCTCAGCTCGATCCGGAGTTTGGTTCACCTAATGTGATAATGATAGGGCGTGACAGAAGTTGATATAATCTCAAGGCGACTCCTAAAGATACACCTAATTGAATAGCATTGGTCCCACATAAGAAGAGGACAAGGAGAAAAATAAAGAAGGTTGAAGGGGAGGGGGGGGGGGGTAACTTTGAGATCAAGTCTAAAAAAAAAAAAAAAAAAAAAAAAAGGCGAGAAAAGGGGTAAAATGGATATTAGTCAATTATTTTTTTTTATTTTTCTTTTATTACATACATTGACTTAATTTTATTTGCAGTATTTCAAAGGAAAATTTAGAGAAACAAAAAAGAAAAATGAGATGAGGATATACCCTACTTAATACAATTGCTTGAAAATTTTTAGCTGGCCGATTTCTTAATTTATATAGGAGGAAGGCTATCACTCATTGACAATAGATATCTTCCTCGCAGGTGTATTGGGCACCATATTTAATGACAGGGAAGTAATTAACGCTTATATCTCAATCCTCTTCAGGGAAGCATCCTAGTTTGGAATGTCGTATAATAAATCTGTATATTGTTCAACAGGATTCACGGTAAATATTTGACTTTATATTCTAATTTATAATTTTTGTGATATTATTATTACACTAATTTATAATTAAATATTAGTTCTTGAATGCATCATTCCAATATCTATGAGCAATAATTTTGTATCAAATTATCAAAATAAATATGGTGATTGAGAAGTTAGATATATTTTCATACCTATAAATAATGATAGTGCACATTATCATATAATGGTTATGGACATCAATCTAAAAATTTTCTATCATTACAATTTGTTATCCTATAACTATAAACATCATCATCATCATTTTGAAGAACTGGTTATTATTATTTTTTAATATTTATATTATACCATTATGACACGCATAAGATAAGTTGTGTCGAATATAGAACTATGATAGAGAGTGTGAAATTATAACGTGAAACTCAATGTGAATGACGTGGTACTTTTTGTGTACACGTCCAATTGTCACTTAGATACCAACGACGGCCTCTGGCCGTTGCCTCGAACTACACTATAACCCCTACAGTGTACACGTCCAATATTGGAGGTCAAGGATGGAGTATTACTTGAAGACTAACATCGATATGTGGTTCTCTGTGAAGGAGGGTTTCTCCCCTCCAAAGGATGTTGAGGGAAAAGAGCTCGGTTTCTCAAGGTGGTCGGCAGAACAAATCCGGAAGGGTGAGGCTGATGTCAAAGCTGTGGTCACCCTACAGTGTGGGATGACCAAGGAGGAACTGATCAAGGTTGGTCCCTTCACAAGTGCCAAGGATCTATGGAACAAGCTCATTGAGCTTCATGAAGGCACCTGTGATTCAAGAATAGTAAAGAGGTACCTTTTCCTCAACTAACTCCAAAACCTCACCATAAAGGAGTCCGAAACGGTAAGTGAACTTCATGGCCGATTCAAAGAAATACTTAACGGTTTATATTCCATCAATGAGAAGGTAGAGAACCGAGACCTTGTAAGGTATGTCCTCAAATCCTTCCCTAGGAATACCTTGTGGTCATCCATGGTGGATCCTTACAAGGTTTCCAAGGATCTTTCTATCGTTAAATTAGAAGATTTATTTTGTGAAATGGAACTAAATGAGATGGCTAAGCAAAGCCCAAAGGAGAAGGGTGTGGCTTTTGTGGCAGGGGCAGAAGAAAGAAGAAGAAGGAGAAGAAGAAGGAAAAGGAGGAGGAGAAGAGCTACTGTCACGTGACCTTCATGGCCTTAGAAGAGTCAACCAAGGAGAGTGGAGACGAATCAAGTGACTTCTCAACCGCGGCTTCATCATCTTCGGATGGTGAAGAGGTAATCTCTCCCGAATTAGATAAATGTATAGGACAATAACTTGCTTGACAAACTTGCTTAAAAAAATCTAAGAACAAGATTAAATCATTGAAATTGGAAGTAGAAAATTGAAAACTTCTAAGGATCATGATATTGATAACTTGCATGTTAAGACTCTAGAGGATGAAATAAGGACTTGAATAGCGAAGTTGAAAAACTCAAGAATATTCTTGAGAAGTTTTCAACTAGCTCTAAAACTTTAGATATGATCCTTAATTCTCAAAGAGCAGTTTACAACAAGCCGGTATAGGTTACCGACCTAAAGAACCAACCTTTGTTTCATTAATGTCAAGAACCCATGTTAGATCATCTAAGGTTTCTAGGGTTCAAAAAAAGTGATCAAGGCATGGGTGCCTAAATCATGCATTGTAGATTCATTAGGTCCCAAAGTTTGGGTACCTAAAACATCTATATTTCGAATTATATAGCATTGGTTGAGGGGGAGCATCTATCAACATGGGTTGTTGATAATTGGTGCTCCAAACACATGGCCATTCCTAGTTAGGGATGTGCTTACCATTTCCTCTACTTAATGGATAACCATTTACTACCTATGAGGAATGGTTCTTTTCCATCTCGAATTTAGATGATTGGAGTTAAATGGAAATCATAAACTCCATACCCAATATAGATACATGGAAATTTTTCCCATTTACTCTATTTATTGGTGTCACTGGAAAATTTTCTCATTTGTATTTTGTATACATTTGGGACTATGATTTATCAAGAATACTCCAATCTAATTAGGTCTATGGTTAAGAAAAATGGACTTGATGCAAACTTGGGTTTATGAATTATCCAATTTATCCAATCCTAATGAATTATCAAATAGAATTGAGAGTTAGGTCTATGATTAAGACAAACTTAGATCTATGGATTATCAAAATTGGTTGAAGCAAACATGTTATAAACATACTTGGAACATAATTGATCATTCATTTTAATTGATACAAACCTGTTTTTGGTGTTTTTTAAATCCATAGGAATTCTTGATTCTTGATGAGGAATAAAGCTTAGTTAAGGGATACAAATCATGTTGTTTATGTTGGTTAAGGGATTTCTTGAACTGTCAATTGTCAATGCAGTCTAATATCAGAGTTTCAGAATTCATCTGAAATCTGATCGGTCCACAGACCGATCAGACCTCATCCTGAACGGTTAATGTGACCGATCAGAGCTCTCCCTGATCGGTCCACAGATCAATCAGGGCTCTCTCTGATCGATTCACAGACTGATGAGCTCTAACTTATAACTGTGAATTGATATTGTTTTTTGATTCCTTACTTGACATATGATGCATATACAGTGTTGATATGATACATTTATGTATATGCCTCTCATATGCACCTCAAAAATTTACCTTTCGTTATTTTGGGTTTGGGGAGAGACCCTTGTTTAAGGGGGAGTTATGTCAAAACTTAATAATCATACCCTTTTAGGTGTTTGACAAAGGGGGAGAAATTGGTTGATTAAGTTTAGGTTACAAATTTAATTATTGTAGGGGGAGGACTTTGATACCCTTGCGATAATGAATATTGACTTCAATTGATCTGTAATACCTAAACTTAAATCGGGTTGTCAAACAACAAAAAGGAGGAGATTGTTGATGCAGTCTGACCCGATTGTTATTTTGGTGTTGACACCGATTTAAGTTTGGTTGGATAAGTTCGGCTTAAGTCCTGGTCGGGGACTAGGCATGGGTCCCGGTGAGTGAAGCCGGGTGACTGAAATCCTGGTGAGTAAAGTTGGGTCCTAGCGAGTGAAGCCGGGTCCCGGTGAGTGAAGCCGGGTCCCGGTGAGTGAAGCCGGGTGATGGAAACCCCGGCAAGTGAAGCCGGGTGATGGAAACCCCGGTGAGTGAAGCCGGGTCCTGGTGAGTGAAGCCAGGTGACTGAAATCTCGGTGAGTGAAGTCGGGTCCTAGCGAGTGAAGCTAGGTGACGGAAACCCCGGTGAGTGAAGTCGGGTCCTAGCGAGTGAAGCTAGGTGACTGAGCCAAGTGACCTGATCGGTCTAGAGTTCGATCAGGAGTTGGCACGAGTTCTCTTGTGAACAGATCGGTCTGGTGACCGATCCAGAGAGTCTGATCGGTCTGGTGAACGATTAGGAAGAAAACAGAAACACTCTGTGTGGTTTCTGTTTGGCTTCTGATCGTTCTGGTGAACGATCAGAAGATAAACTTGATCGGTCTATCTGACCGATCAGGATCGGTCTATCCGCACCCTGACCGATCAGGATGGCTCCTGATCGGTCAAGGAGTGACCTGATCGGTCACCAGACCGATCAGGGCACAACCTGATCGGTCAGGTGACCGATCAGGTGCCTTTGGCTGGAGGGAACTGGAAGAAATCCCAGTAAGCATGTGGATCGGTCTGGTGACCGATCCTTGATCCTTGATCGGTTAGTGTGACCGATCACAGAGTCACTGGATCGATCAGGCAGGAGCCTGACCGATCAGGATCCTCACTGATCGGTCCAAGTGACCGATCAGTGTCTGATAACTTTAATTTGAATCGTTGTCAGATGCTCTGATTTCGCTCTGAATCTTTCTGATACCTGCTGATTTCTTTGTGATATGCTTTGCTAAGCTTCTGTTGAGTGTGCAGGTGAGACAGGGATGATACAAACCAAGGAGAAGTGTCAATGGCGACTTTCACCATGGTAGGTTTGTCTGTTTTCTGTTTCCAGGTCTCAACGGCGCGCGGCTGGCGACTGACCGGAGGCTCAGCTGAAGGGGTCTTCAGTGGACTGAGTGCTCAGTGGAGTCAGTGGGTCAGGCTGTGGTTCAATGGGTGTTGATGGGGCCTGGCGACGGTGAGTAGAAGCTTAAGAAGAAGCTGGGAAGCAAAGGAGCGTATTGAGAACAAACAGAAAACTAGAGAAGGGTTTTGCTGGGTTGTTTGAGCTCCCTGCATTTTCTTGCTTAAGTGCTTCTGTTACATCCTTGTGAGCTTTCTTTCTTGTTGTCTCGTGCACTTAACTATTATCCTACAGAGATGCTTGTGGAGAGGTTACTCCACCGAGAAGGAGAAGATATTCTATCCGGAGTTCCGAGGCTTGATCTGCCGACGATCAAGGGATCGTCCACCTTACGGGCACGCCAAGGAGTAGGGGCAAGTTATCCCCGAACCTTGTAAACCCTCTGTGTTAGCGTCTTTGGTTTGTGTTTTGGTTTTCTGTTATTTTCTGCTTCTGTATTGTTTCCGCCGCTGCTAACCTAAGTGCAGAAAAGTTCAAAGAAGGCGAAAAGTTCTGTGTCTGGCTATTCACACCCCCCTCTCTAGCCATCCAAGTTCTAACAGGCTCATCGTCCCTGCTATCCAAGGTCCCTCGGATGCGCACACAAGCCTCCAACTTGCCTCCATGCCACCCTTCACCTGAAGACATCAACCAAGTCCATGTGTACCTGCAAACCTACACACTCACATACACATGTTAGTCCAACAACAAATCCTAACTTAACCATATTGACCGCACACATCAAAATCCATGATCCTCTAGATCATCTTAGGGCCGATTGCCCCAACAATCACCCATTTTTGATGTGTGGCAATATGTTAAGTTAGGTAAACATAACAACAATAATAACAATAGCAATAGCAATTGAAAATCAAAGCATAACAAATAAGAGGCAACCTCCCCCTTAACCTATGTTTTCTCCCAATTTTCAATTCTCATTGCCAACACCATGTTAAGTTATTCCCAACTTAACACTTAACACAAGTTAAGTTCTTTACAACTTAACACCCAAGTTTCATAAACCAATCAAC
Organism: Boesenbergia rotunda; assembly: GCA_024364735.1. NCBI lineage: Eukaryota > Viridiplantae > Streptophyta > Magnoliopsida > Zingiberales > Zingiberaceae > Boesenbergia > Boesenbergia rotunda. The sequence continues at coordinate 59,085 of JAGFNQ010007165.1, read as the reverse complement.
CAAAGTTAAGTTCCAAACCAAACCTAACTTGACACCCAAGTTCTCCCCCTTTGACACCATCAAAAAGATTGCCCCCTACAATCCTACACCGGTGCCAAATAGAACTCACCAGATTTCTGAAAAACCCCTCAGAAATCACCAAAACACATTCTGCCCAAGACATCCCCCCGGAGCAGTCGATTGATACGCTCATTTCTGAATTTCCAGCCGAAATTCAGAAATGCATAGAAAATTCTACAAAATTACAAAAAATGTAAAATTTTGTAAGTACGTTTGTTAGGATATACTCTATTCTAGAAAAATATGGTTTCATGAAAAACAACAACCATGCTTGACTTTTGGTACAAACATAAAATTCCTCAAGAATGGTCATGTTTGTATCAATTTTCAAATCCATATATGTTTCCTTATGTTTGCCAATTCCATTCACCTTAATTTTACACATAGAATGGTACGCAATTCTCCCCCTTTTACATAAGTATTCTCAATATGATACAAACCTCCCCTATTTATCTTTTGACCTTAGATACATATACATGATCAACCTTCCTTATGCCCTCATTTATAAAAATCTTGTCATTAAATATCAACCAATGAACTTAAGCAATATAATCCATATAAAACCCTGACATAACAGTTCATAACATACTACGAAAGCATAAACAAAGATTTTAACTCACAAACCATATAAGCCATTTCTATTCATGACATAAAATTTCATAAGGCAATATTAATTCATAACATAAAATTTCATAACAGAACATAAAGCAAGTGTATCATACATGAAATAAAACATGAAAAAGTCACAGGGGCTAAAGCCCTGAAGTATCAAAATAGTACAATCCCAAAATAAAAAGTGTTTGAGAGATAAAAATACATCATCAAATAAAATATTCTCAACACTCAAGTCATCAAATCAAGCCAAGTCTACATCATGTCATCGTCATCTAGAGGAGGAGGAGGAGGGGCATGATAAGTGAGATGTAGCTGTCGTATCATATCCAGCATCTCATCCTGCTGGCGCTGAAATCCCTGGCAGAACTCCGTGAGGCCATGAACGCCCCCCTGGATAGTCGTCTGCGTCTGTTGGAATCCATGGAACTCCTCCCAGATGCCGTGAACCTCCTCCCGAAGGCCGTGAACATCATATCGGAGCTGACTGAACTCCTCGCGTGTAATCCTATCAGTAGGCTCCTCCTCAGAGCTGGAGGGCTCCAGACGCTGCCTCCAGACGAACTCCCCCTGCCTGCACACTATACTTGCCAAGGATAACTGGAGTGTTCCAATCTGATCATAATCCTTGGACAGATGACGAACCTGACCGCTAGACACATGGATACCCCGAGACTCAATGAATTCGGTCAGGACGTGGCAGAAGGGCATATAAATTTTCCTATTAACACTATGGGAAAAATGACAAATGGCTGTAAATACATGCAATGAGACATCAATATCTAATTGTAGGACCGGTGCCGTCGATAGACATGGATACCCCGAGACTCAATGAATTCCGTCAGGACGTGGCAGAAGGGCATATAAATTTTCCTATTAACACTATGGGAAAAATGACAAATGGCTGTAAATACATGCAATGAGACATCAATATCTAATTGTAGGACCGGTGCCGTCGATAGAGGGGGGGTGAATATCGATCGTGAAAACTTTCGTGAGACTTTCGTAAAACTGGACTCAGAATATTAGTAGCGCAGCGGAAAACATAAAAATAAAAATAGAAAAGCAATACACAGTGGACACAGCAGGTTTATTTACTTGGTTCCCAACCCCCCAGGGTCAGTACGTCCAAGGCCTATGTACTCGGCGTTGAGTCCACTAATAGTCTCCTTTCCGAAATTTCCGGAGGCGGAGAAACCTGACTTACAGTGCAATATTACAAGCAATAATATGGAAAAATAAATACTGTAATTAATTGCAAACCAAACACAAAGTGTGAAGTTCGGCAGATCTGGACCTCCGAAGTGCCGCGCACTTCCTCCTGGAGCCTCCCGGTCGTAGAGCCTCATCTTTAGAGCGTTGTCGTCAGTCGGAATGAACAGATTCGAAGTTGGAAAGTGTGTTGGAAGTAGAGGGCTCGAGACCCCTTTTATAGCACTCCTGGGGGCGCCCTAGTCGCTGGGGGCGCCCCGGAAGACTCGGTCAAACCTCATCTTTGCGCCTACCTCGCCGTAGGGGATAAGATCTTTGACCAGGGTGCCCCGGATGCTCAGGGCGCCCCGTGGAGGCTTATCCTGTGTTCTGGCTTCGAAACAGCAAAACAGCTACTAATCAGGGCGCCCCGGACGCTCCGGGCGCCCCGGTTGACACCTGTCACCCTGCTTCACGAAAACTGCCATTTACTACTGCCTGGGGGCGCCCCCCTTGCTGGGGGCGCCCTGGCTGCATGGGGGCGCCCCCCTGTGGGGGCGCCCTGGCTGCTGGGGGCGCCCCCAACACTGGGGGCCCCTGGCAGCCAGTTTTCAGCCTACTTCATTTGCTTGCTTTGTCTTATTCTCTTGGTACCTGCAAGATATATATATGCAAAGCAAGTATACATGAAATATTAATCTTACGAACTTGGTTCGGACTTCGGATTGGCACGCAATCCTAGGTCGAACCGACGCAAACTCTTACCCCCGAGAAAGCGCCTTTCACCTACTCCTTTCAGGAGACGGTTGCCGCCCGGTCCTTCGGGTGGACTTTTGCCTAGCCGCCCTTCGCTAGGTCTTGGATACCAAGCATCCCTTCGCTTGGTGCCTAGCAGCCCTTCGCTAGGTCTTGTTCCCCTGACAACCCTTCGTCAGGTGCCTAGCAGCCCTTCGCTAGGACTTGTTCCCCTGACAACCCTTCGTCAGGTGCCTAGCAGCCCTTCGCTAGGACTTGTTCCCCTGACAACCCTTCGTCAGGTGCCTAGCAGCCCTTCGCTAGGTCTTTTCTTTCTGGCAACCCTTCGCCAGAGCCTAGCAGCCCTTCGCTAGGTCTTTTTCGTTCTGGCAGCCCTTCGCCAGAGCCTAGCAGCCCTTCGCTAGGTCTTAGGGTTTCCATGCCTAGCTTAACTAGGACTTTTCCCAGGCTTAGGTTACTTCTCCTTCGCTCCCGTTTGTCTGTTCAACATATTACTGACTTAAGTACATTGTCAAACATTAAAACACATAAAGGAGAACATCATTGATGCAACTTGCACCAACAATCTCCCCCTTTTTGATGTTTGACAATAACTTAAGTTAGATTGGTTTAAGGGGCTAAACTACTATCCTTGGGATAGAAAAACTAAAAGGTATAGGTTTTGGGAGAGTAAAAAATTTTCTAACTGAAAAAAAATTCTAACTTAAGCACTCTCTCCCCCTTTGTCATGTATCAAAAAAACTTGCATCAACAATAAAAAAACTTTGAATTTTTGTTTTGAAAATACTTAGTGCAATTTTGTTTTTTAAAAAAATTGCATAAATTTGAAAAATGCTCTAGGTTTAAAATATAAGTACTTTGAAAAGATGATTTGTAAGGAGTGCAAGTACTTTTAAAAGATTATTTAAATCCCTTTTTGAAAAAATATAAGTATATTTTTTGAGAAATTAAGTACTTAACAATACATTTGAAAATATTTTTTTTTTCAAAATTAAGAATATTGGTTTTGAAAGACATAAGTACTTTTTTTTGAAAATATTTTACTTGATTGAGTTTCTTTTCCAGTCTGACACCATCCTAGGAAACCTTGTTGACCACAAGGGCATTTCCTAAGTGTCCTGGAAAGTTTTCAAACAAGTAAATATTATTATAAATTTTTAAGAAAAATGATAATATTTCACAAAGTATGTGCTGAAAAAACTGTGTGAATTTTGAAGATTTAATATTTTAATTAACTTGGTCTATTTTCCAGTCTGACACTATCCTAGGAAACCTTGTTGACCACAAGGACATTTCCTAAGTGTCCTGAGAATTTTCCAACCTAAGTAATTATTATTTCAAAATCATTTCATAAGTCACACAAATTTTAACAAGTGGTATTTTGAAAAACATAGATTTTTAGTATTTTAAAAGCATGTAATTGAATAATTCTTTTAATTTGACCTCCCCTAAACTTGACTCAGTCCTGGGAAGCTTGTTGACCACAAGTACTCTTCCTTTGAGTCTTAAGGTTTGATTCAAATCAAAGGAATTTTCTAATAATAAAAAATAGTTTAAGACTTGAAAAAATTTGACTCAGACTCCCCCTAAATCTGACACATCCTAGGAGTTCTTTTTAGATTATGAAGTGGACCTTCCTCTGTGTCTTTAGGGTTTATCAGAATCAAAAGAACAGGTAAACATTTGATTTTTGCAATAGGTAAAATCTTTTTCGAAAAGCCACAAGTGATAACGATTAAAGCATGATTTTCGAAAAGATATTTTCAAATAATAGTAATGTTTTTAAAGTGCAGTTTGAAAAATATGAAAAGCACTCCCCCTGCATCAATGCCGTTTGACTCTATCTAAGTGCCCTAAGGAACTTTAGTGCTGTCCTAAGAGGCTTGTGTCTAATTGCGTGAGTCAATCAATTTTTGAAAACAATATACCTTTTTGAAAAATGTGTAATATATATAATCAATCAGACAAGCATGAATTCCATAAAAACATTATTATGTTAAAGCTCTATTTTGAAAAATATATATTTTTAGGAAAATATTCTAACAATTTTGAAAAACAATTTTGAAAAATATTTTTCAATTCATTAGTCCTTAACATCTCACCCATTTTAGATGTATCAATACAACAAGCATGATTGCCTTATAGGTGTATTGTGAGATGCTTGAATCATTTTCCATTATTAAATCTAAGATTTAATTGAAATTTGTGTTAGATTCGAATTTGACAAAAGATAATTTAAATTTGAATTTCAGAAATTGGCTTCCAGGTCTTGGCGAGGCACTAGGCCTTCTTTGGCCGTAGCCTTATGGGATCATCCACCCTTTCCTTGACAAAGCCTTTTAATGAAATTTGATTTTCAAATTAAATTAGGTCATTTTCTGGTCTAACTAGCTTGGGTCTTGGATCGGTAGCTTCGGCTGGTTTCACCAGTCTAAAGAGACCAAGTAGACTTGATCTTATTAGAGTTGGTTTCCCCAACGTACTATCATCTCACCTCCTCCCAATACTATGTTGCCAAATTTCAATTATCTTTTTCTTATGACCTTTCTAAATTATGCATAAAAATTAAATATGAATGACATGTCATATATTTTAAAGGAAAATAGCAAATGCATGGCATGACAATTATGCATGAGTCAAACAAGTCAAGACATTTTATTTTTGTTTCTAAGAATGTATCAAATTCTCGATTTGATACATATCGTGTGAACCTGCGAATATGTCAACCCACTTTGACATATTTGATTTTATTGAATTAATCGTTGCGGTTTGGGTAAGGTTTTAGTTTGGTTCAGGTTTAAGTGATTTAAGATTGGATTTAGTTGAATTAAAATTGAGTTAATTTGAATTTAATTGAATTAAAGTTGAGTTAATTTGAATTTAATTGAAAGGTGAATTAATTTGAATTAAATGAATTAAAGTGAATTTATTGAATTAATTTGAATTAAGGTGAATTAATTGAATTAATTTGAATTTAATTGAATTTAAGTGGATTAATTTGAATTATTTGAATTTAATTGAATTTAATTGAATTTAAGTGGATTAATTCGAATTATTTGAATTTAATTGAATTTAATTGAATTTAAGTGGATTAATTCGAATTATTCGAATTTAATTGAATTTAATTGAATTAAATTGATTTAATTGAGGTTTAATTGAATTAAATTGATTTAATTGAAATTTAATTGAATTTAATTGATTTAATTGAAGTTTAATTGAATTAAATTGATTTAATTGAAGTTAATTTGAATTAAATTGATTTAATTGAAGTTTAATTGAATTAAATTGATTTAATTGAAGTTAATTTGAATTAAATTGATTTAATTGAAGTTTAATTGAATTAAATTGATTTAATTGAAGTTAATTTGAATTTTAATTTAATTTAATTTGAATTTAATTTGGATTTAATTTGAATTTAATTTGGATTTAATTTGAATTTAATTTGGATTTAATTATGATTTAATTAAGATTTAATTTGAATTTTAATTAGGATTTAATTAAGATTTAATTTGAATTTAATTAGGATTTAGTTAAGATTTAATTTAAATTAATTAAGATTTAATTCGAAATTAATTAAGATTTAATTTGAAATTAATTAAGATTTAATTAAGATTTAATTTGAATTTGAATTTAATTTAATTTGAATTTAATTTGGATTTAATTTGAATTTAATTTGGATTTAATTTGAATTTAATTTGGATTTAATTATGATTTAATTAAGATTTAATTTGAATTTAATTTAAATTAATTAAGTTTTAATTCGAATTTAATTAGAATTTAATTAGGATTTAATTTGAATTTTAATTAGGATTTAATTAAGATTTAATTTGAATTTAATTAGGATTTAGTTAAGATTTAATTTAAATTAATTAAGATTTAATTCGAAATTAATTAAGATTTAATTTGAAATTAATTAAGATTTAATTTGAAATTAATTTAATTTCGAATTAGGATTTAATTTAATTTTTTTTTAAGGTTACAATGATTAACTAATAATTGTGGGTTTAAATTCATCATTTTCATTATTTCAAAAATTTCTTCTTCAGTTTTATCTTTCTTTTCAAGTTTTTCTAATAATTTTGATTTATTTGAATTTTTGTAATTTTTATTGATTATGACCTTTATCTTAGATAGTTCCATATCTTCTTTAAGATTTGATTTTTCAATATCCTTACAGTAGGTGGAGTAAATTGGGCCACTAATTAAGGTTTCATAATAATATTCAATATTATCTATAATTAAATTATTATCTAGGAGAATATTATTTTCAAAATTATTCTCAGAGTTATCTTCTGACATATCTTCAATATTTTCCAGAAATTCAGAGTTAATCTCTAGATTATCCTTAAGATTTTCAGATTTAATTTCTGGATTATTTTTAATATTTTCAGGATTATTTTCTGGATTATCCTTAATATTTTCAGGATTATTTTCTGGATTGTCCTTAATATTTTCAGGATTATTTTCTGGATTATCCTTAATATTTTCAGGATTATTTTCTGGATTATCCTTAATATTTTCAGGATTATTTTCTGGATTATCCTTAATATTTTCAGACTCAAATTCAGATTTGTACAACGGATTTTCAAATTTGAATTTGTAATTATCTAAAGGATTTCCAAATTTTATTTTAGATTTAATATCAGAATTAATTTTCGCAATTATTGAATTGGTATTAATAATTAAATAGTTAATTTTGGATATGTTAATCATATCCGTATTTTCTAATTTTTCATGCAAAATATTTAATCTACTATGCAGTAAATTTAATTTAGTAGAAAAATTGACTGAATTATCTAAAGACAGTGCAGGAAATTGTAAAACTTTTGGAACGTAAATCTTACGTACCTTCGCCGGACACTTGTTTTTGTAGTGCCCGTATTTCTCACATTTGAAGCATCTGATGTGATTTTTGTTTTTCCGGATCTCTGGCGCTGGTATCCCCTATGCCGCCGGTGATGTAGACCGATTCTTACGAGTAGGGCACTGATTTTTGTAGTGCCCTCTCTCCTTGTATGTGAAACAAATAATATGCGATTTAAAATTAGATATTAAAAAAAAATGTACCTGATTCACCCCTGGGCTCCCCCTCAACTCCTGGCGTTGTTGTTCCGTCGGCGGTTAGTCCGGTGAAGAGCGACTCGGCACTGATACCACTTGTAGGACCGGTGCCGTCGATAGAGGGGGGGTGAATATCGATCGTGAAAACTTTCGTGAGACTTTCATAAAACTGGACTCAGAATATTAGTAGCGCAGCGGAAAACATAAAAATAAAAATAGAAAAGCAATACACAGTGGACACATCAGGTTTATTTACTTGGTTCCCAACCCCCCAGGGTCAGTACGTCCAAGGCCTATGTACTCGGCGTTGAGTCCACTAATAGTCTCCATTCCGCAATTTCCGAAGGCGGAGAAACCCGACTTACAGTGCAATATTACAAGCAATAATATGGAAAAATAAATACTGTAATTAATTGCAAACCAAACACAAAGTGTGAAGTTCGGCCGATCTGGACCTCCGAAGTGCCGCGCACTTCCTCCTGGAGCCTCCCGGTCGTAGAGCCTCATCTTTAGAGCGTTGTCGTCAGTCGGAATGAACAGATTCGAAGTTGGAAAGTGTGTTGGAAGTAGAGGGCTCGAGACCCCTTTTATAGCACTCCTGGGGGCGCCCTAGTCGTTGGGGGCGCCCCGGAAGACTCGGTCAAACCTCATCCTTGCGCCTACCTCGCCGTAGGGGATAAGATCTTTGACCAGGGCGCCCCGGATGCTCAGGGCGCCCCCGTGGAGGCTTATCCTGTGTTCTGGCTTCGAAACAGCAAAACAACTACTAATCAGGGCGCCCCGGATGCTCCGGGCGCCCCGGTTGACACCTGTCACCCTGCTTCACGAAAACTGCCATTTACTACTGCCTGGGGGCGCCCTGGCTGCATGGGGGCGCCCCCCTGTGGGGGCGCCCTGGCTGCTGGGGGCGCCCCCAACACTGGGGGCCCCTGGCAGCCAGTTTTCAGCCTATTTCATTTGCTTGCTTTGTCTTATTCTCTTGGTACCTGCAAGATATATATATGCAAAGCAAGTATACATGAAATATTAATCTTACGAACTTGGTTCGGACTTCGGATTGGCACGCAATCCTAGGTCGAACCAACGCAAACTCTTACCCCCGAGAAAGCGCCTTTCACCTACTCCTTTCAGGAGACGGTTGCCGCCCGGTCCTTCGGGTGGACTTTTGCCTAGCCGCCCTTCGCTAGGTCTTGGATACCAAGCATCCCTTCGCTTGGTGCCTAGCAGCCCTTCGCTAGGTCTTGTTCCCCTGAAAACCCTTCGTCAGGTGCCTAGCAGCCCTTCGCTAGGACTTGTTCCCCTGACAACCCTTCGTCAGGTGCCTAGCAGCCCTTCGCTAGGTCTTTTCTTTCTGGCAACCCTTCGCCAGAGCCTAGCAGCCCTTCGCTAGGTCTTTTTCGTTCTGGCAGCCCTTCGCCAGAGCCTAGCAGCCCTTCGCTAGGTCTTAGGGTTTCCATGCCTAGCTTAACTAGGACTTTTCTCAGGCTTAGGTTACTTCTCCTTCGCTCCCGTTTGTCTGTTCAACATATTACTGACTTAAGTACATTGTCAAACATTAAAACACATAAAGGAGAACATCATTGATGCAACTTGCACCAACACTAATCTCCTCTCCAGAGCATACATCATCATCAAATGTGGCAGTCTAATCCTTGTTGGATCTTGGATGGCTAAAGAAGGGGGGGAGTGAATAGCCAGACACTCAAATGTTTTGCTCTTTGAACTTTTCTGCGATTTTGGTTAGCAACGGAAGACAACAACAGAAACAAAAACAGAAACACAGAAGAACAAAACAGAAATCAGAGACGCTAACACGGAGGGTTTACAAGGTTCGGGGATAACTTGCCCCTACTCCTTGGTGTGCCCGTGAAGTGGGCGATCCCTTGATCGTCGACAGATCAAGCCCCGGGAAATCTGGATAGAATCGAACCTCCTTCTCGGTGGAGAAACCTCTCCACAACAGTCTCAACAGAATGATATGATTAAGCACAGAGACAAAGAAAACTTACAGAGCGCGAAGGAGAAAGTTTACAAAGCACAACTCACAACACAGCAAGATCTTGGCAAGAGCCTGTTGATGCAGTCTGACCCTGATTGTTATTTTGGTGTTGACACCAATTTTATTTTAGGTTGATTATAATTATGATTAAATCATAGCTTGGAGGGCTAGGTGTGGAAAAGTCCTAATGGAGGGTTAGGTGTTGAAAAATCCTAGCTTGGAGGGCTAGGTGTGAAAAGTCCTAACCTGGAAGGTTAGGTGTGGAAAAATCCTAGCTTGGAGGGCTAGGAGTGAAAAGACCTAACCTGGAGGGTTAGGTGTGAAAAAGGCATGGCTTGGAGGCTCAGGTCCTAGCCTGGAGGGCTAGGTTGATGAAATCCCGGCTTGGAGGGCCAGGTCCTAGCTTGGAGGGCTAGGTTGATGAAATCCCGGCTTGGAGGGCCATGTCCTAGCTTGGAGGGCTAGGTTGATGAAATCCTGGCTTGGAGGGTCAGGTCCTAGCTTGGAGGGCTAGGTTGGAGTCCCTGGATCGGTCTGGTGACCGATCAGGGAAGTTGGCATGGTGCTCCTTCGTGGATCGGTCTGGTGACCGATCCAGCGATGACTGATCGGTCTGGTGACTGATCAGGGAGTATGCGGTTCACTCACTGCACGGCTCTTGATCGGTCTGGTGACCGATCAGGGAGTCCACAAGTGGGTTGAGTTCCCCTGCTGCTCTGCTCCTGATCGGTCCATGACCAATCAGGGAGCATCCAGTAGGTTTTTGGGAACCACACTGATCTGCTCCTGATCGGTCTGGTGATCGATCTGGAACACTATTCGGATTGTTCTGGTGAACGATCAAGTGTCGCGAGTTCCTCACTATGATCGATCAGGACGGAGCCTGATCGGTCAGAGCATGCCCTGATCAGTCTGGTGACCGATCAGGAGGGTTGAATTGCGAAGCTAAAAAATTGCCCTACAAAGGGGTGGATCGGTCTGATGACCGATCCACAACTTAGGATCGGTCTGGTGATCGGTCCAGGAGAGTCCTAGAGAAATCGCAATTTCTGATTGAGCGTTGGGGACCGATCAGGATGGAGCCTGATCGGTCTGAACCCACCCTGATCGGTCTGGTGACCGATCAGGAGGCACTCTGATCGGTCCTGTGACCGATCACTTTAATTCAAAATGCACTGTCAGACACTCTGTTCGCGTCTTAACGTATCTGATTCTCTGCGCTTAATCTTTGATACTTGATTTTCTGCTTGATATGCTGTGCTAATGCTCTAATTAAGTGTGCAGGTGACAGGGATGAATTTAAACACTCAAGGAGAGTCAATGGAAGCCTTTCCTTGGAGCAGGTTTGTCCATTTGCCATCTCAGGTTGCAACGGCTGGAGCTGCTGACTGGAGCTGCTGACTGGAGCTTGGCTGAGGGAATCTCAGGGAGTCCAGGGAGAGCTCAGTGGTAGCTGGCGTTGGCAGGTGAGCAGCTGGAGGCTGCAGTGAGGTGGTGACCTGGCGATGGTGGAGAAGACTTAATCTGCATAGAGGAGAAGGGTTGTAGAGACTTCTCGCTAGAGTTTGCTGCGAACACTTCTTGCTGTGTGCTTGTGCTATCTGTTGTTTCATCATCTTGAGCAAGCAACTGTGATCTTTGAAGCAACCTTCTGTTACTTGGGCACTTGGGAGAAGAGAAACAAGAAGCTTGAGTCCATCAGCGAGAAGACACGAAGAGGAGAGTCTTGCGTGAGATTTGCGCTGGGTGGAGCTCGGAGAAGTTTGCTTGTGTTCTTGTGGTTCTAAGTGCTAAGTAAGATCCTTCTTGTGTTTCTTGTACTTTATACTTCATCATCTTGAAACGCTGTGGAGAGGTTACTCCACCGAGAAGGAGGTTGCATTTTTATCCGGATTTTCCGAGGCTTGATCTGCCGACGATCAAGGGATCGCCCACCTTAAGGGCACGCCAAGGAGTAGGGGCAAGTTATCCCCGAACCTTGTAAATCCTCTTGTTAGCGTTTTGCATTTGTACTTAGCTTAGGGTTTAGTTTTCTGCAACTCTGTTTTGTTTTTGCTTCCGCTGCTGCCTAACGTTTAAGTGCAGAAAAATCGATAAGTGCTAAAGTTAAGTGTCTGGCTACATTCACCCCCCCTCTCTAGCCATCCAAGTTCCAACAAGTGGTATCAGAGCATGGGGCTCTGTACAAGCGGATTAACAACCGAGAGCTATTGAAAATGGCTTTGAGAGAAGGTTTTTCCACCACCCGACCTCCCTTCTTCAATGGAGCAGATTTTCAGTATTGGAGATCGAAGATGGAGTACTACCTAAAGATGAATATCAACACTTGGTTCGCTGTGAAGGAGGGTTTCACCCCTCCAAAGGATGATGAAGGCAAAAAACTAGAATCTTGGCGTTGGACGGCTGAACAAACCCGAAAGAGTGAAGTCGACGCGAAGGCGGTGGTGACCCTACAATGTGGCATGAACAAAGACTAACTCATCAAGGTTGGTCCATTTACAAGTGCAAAAGATTTGTGGAACAAGCTCATTGAACTCCATGAGGGCACCCGAGATTCAAGAATCGCCAAGAGGGATTTGTTCCTCAACCAACTCCAAAACCTCTCCATGAAAGAAAATGAAACGGTGAGTGAGCTACATAGCCGGTTCAAGGAAGTCTTCAATGGTCTTCATTCTATTGATGAAAAGGTCGAGAATCGCGACCTTGTGAGGTATGTGTTAAAAGCATTTCCAAGGAATGCTTTGTGGTCATCCATGGTGGATGCCTATAAAGTTTCCAAGGACTTATCAATTGTCAAATTAGATTATTTGTTTTGTGAAATGAAATTACATGAAATGGCTAACAAAGGCCCCAAAGAGAAGGGGATTGCTTTAGTTGCAGGAGAAAAGAATAAGAAGAAAAAAGAGAAGAAGAAGGAGAAGGAAGTCTCCTCATCCTCATCTTCATCCGAATCCGAGGAGGATGGCAGCGACTCTTCTTCCTCCGAGATGGCCAATTTCGTTAGAAGGATAATGAGGAAGGGTCGACGCTTCAAGGATAAAGGTAACCCAAGTGAAGTTAAGCTTGATAAGAATAATATTACTTCCTTTGAATGTAGTAAGAAAGGGCACTTCAAGAAGGACTGCCCAAAGCTCAAAAAGAAGGAGGATAGATCCAAAAAGAAGAAGAAGGCCTTGAAGGCCACTTGGGATGAATCCTCCTCAAGTTCATCCGAAGAAGAGAAGGAGGAGAAGAGTACACAGCATGTGGCACTCATGGCACTTGAAGGAGAAGAAAGCAGTGATGAATCCTCCGACTCCTCAAACGCGGCTTCATCATTTTCAGATGATGAAGAGGTAATCACTCCCGAACATGAGAAATGCTATAGAGCAATTGCATGTTTAACCAATTTGTTGAAAAAGTCAAAAAATAAGGTTAAATCATTGCAAATTGAAATTGAACAATTGAAGTCCTCTAGGGATGAGGATGTAGATGATTTGCATGTTGAATTGTTAGAGGATGAGAGCAAATCATTGAAGAGTGAAGTGGAGAGACTCAAGAGTATTCTTGAGAAATTCTGAACAAGCTCAAAGACCTTAGACATGATTTTGAATGCCCAAAGGGCAGTTTACAATAGGGCCGGTATTGGTTACCGACCCAAAGAATCATCATTTGTGTCCTTAATGTCTAGGACTGATGTTAGACAATCTAAGACACCTAGGGCTCAAAAGAAAGTTGTTAAGGCATGGATGTCTAAGTCTTGTTTAGTAGGTGCTTTAGGTCCCAAGGTTTGGGTACCTAAAACTTCTATTTTTCGAATTGTGTAGGTTGTGATTGAGGGGGAGCATCTATCAACTTGGTTAGTTGATAGTGGATGCTCCAAACACATGACCGGGGATAGATCATTGTTTACCACACTTCAAAGGAAAAGTAGAGGTAATGTTTCATTTGGTAACAATGGTAGTCTTAAGGTCATAGGAATAGGAGACATTCAAATATTCGAATGTCTTAGGATAAAGAATGCCCTTCTAGTCAAGGGGATGACATTTAATCTCCTAAGTGTCAGTCAATTGTGTGATGCGGGTTACACAATTGATTTTCAACCAAGTCAATGTCTAGTTTGACAACATGACACTTTTGACACGGTACTAGTAGGAACAAGAGTAGATAACATTTACCAAGTTTCCTTTAAAAGTGCTACTAATGCTTTTGCTAAGTGTCTCATGTCAAAAGAAGAGGAGTCCACCCTTTGGCACCGGAGACTAGCACACGTGAACATGAAGAATATCCGGAAGTTAGCCAACAAGAGATTAGTTCGTGGCTTACCAAGCATCAAGTATGAAAAAGACAAACTTTGTGATGCGTGTCAAATGGGTAAGCAAACAAAATCTGCACATAAAGGTAAAAACGCTGTAAGTACATCTACCGCTTTATATTTACTTCATATGGACTTGTTTGATTGTAGCACTATCATATCATTGAATGGTAGTAGATATTGCTTTATTATCATTGATGATTTTGCTAGATATACATGGACTTATTTTCTAAAATATAAGGACCAAACCTTAGATGTTTTCATTTCTTTTTGTAGAAGAGTTGAAAATGAAAAATCATCAACTATTAAGACAATAAGAAGTGATCATGGAGGTGAATTTCAAAACCAACGATTTTTAGAGTTTTGTCAAGATAGAAGGTATAGACATGAGTTCTCCACTCCTAGAACACCACAACAAAATGGTGTTGTAGAGAGGAAGAACCGTGTTCTACAAGAGGCTACTCGAAGCATGCTCAATGAGTACTCATTACCGAGTTACTTGTGGGCCGAAGCTGTAAACACGGCTTGCTACGTGCAAAATCGAGTTCTCATACATAGATTCTTAGGTAAGACTCCTCATGAATTAGGTTTGGAAAACCACCTACGGTTAAACATCTTAGGGTGTTTGGTTGTAAGGTGTTTATTCTAAACACCAAGGATCACCTTGGAAAGTTCACGGCAAAAGCTGATGAAGGGATACTGGTCGGGTACTCCCTAGTTAGCAAAGCCTACCGAGTCTACAATAAGAAATCTAGATTGGTTGAAGAGTCTTCTGATGTTGTCTTTAAAGAAATTCCAAAAGCCAATGGACAACCAGAAGATGTAGTCCAATTCGAACTTAGGAGACTAAGTTTGAATGAAAGTCCAAATGTTGTTGATAGTGATGAATCCGATGACGGTGAGCCTAGACAAACCATAGATCAGTCGGATCCTGAGGCTGAGCTTGTGTCTAGTGAAACCATTCAAGAAGCACCACCAACACCTAGGCAAACTAGGTTAGCCTCTAGTCATCCCCAAGACCAAATTGTTGGAGACATCCATCATGGGGTTAGGACTAGATCATTCTTTAGGAATGAAGGTAATGAAGTTGCCCTAATTTTCGAAATTGAACCTAGGAAAATTGACGAAGCATTAAATGGTCCCGATTGGATCATTACGATGCAAGATGAACTAGGTCAATTCGAAAGAAGTCAAGTTTGGGACTTAGTCCCTAGACCTAAGAAGACCACCATCATTGGAACCAAATGGGTCTTCAAAAATAAATTGAACCATAAGGGAGAAATCATAAGAAACAAGGCACGCTTAGTAGCTAAGGACTACAGTCAAGTTGAAGGTCTTGATTATGATGAGACCTATGCTCCCGTGGCACGATTAGAGTTCATCCGATTGATGCTTGCATTTGCAGCATATCGGGGTTTCTAGCTATATCAAATGGACGTCAAATCGGCCTTTCTAAATGGTTTAATAAGGGAAGAGGTCTATGTCGAATAACCTCCGGGGTTTGAGAGTACCGAATTCCCAAACCACGTATTTAAGCTCAAAAAGGTACTTTATGGCCTTAAACAAGCACCCCGAGCTTGGTATGAGCGGTTGTCGACATTCCTAATTGAAAAAGGCTTTGTTAGAGGACAAATAGACCCTACACTATTTCTACAAAGATATGGTGATAATTTTTTTGTAGCCCAAGCAGGGGCGGAGCTAGAATATTAATTCAGTGTAGGCAATTAACAAATTTAGGCAATCAAATTCTTCAACTCTAACCTCTTTAATATTTTGTTCATCTAATTCTGAATGTTTTTTTTATAAAATCTATGCATTGTCGATAAAATGATTTCCTAATGAAAATAAATAAAAAAAATCATGAGTCACACATAAACTAGATTAATTGACAAGAAAAATAAGTAGGGATTTAGCCTAAATCATTTAGGAATTACAGTTAGATGATTATCTTTAGCCGCTATGTTTTTATGCTCGTCTCTTGAGAAAATCTTGCAGAGTACTAAGTATGGAGATTGAAAAGTCTGACTCTTATAGAGTGTTGAGGTAGTGAGGTGACGAGTTTGATCTACGATGAATTAGGGTCCTACGGCGAGTCAGCGGCTGCAAGGGAGATGTTTAGGTCACGAAGATGTTTAGGTTACGAAGGGAAAAAGAACAATGTTTCATTTTAAATCTGCTTGCCGTGTTTCACTTTTTCAACCATTTTTTTCTTCTTTTTTTAACTGATTACCGGTTTGCAGTGACTTTTTCTTTTTTACCTTTTAATTTTTTTGTTTACTAATAAAATAGTATTGTGGGGCCCAGTGTGGGCAGCTGCCCACACTGGGCCTTAATAGGCTCCGCCCATGAGCCCAAGTGTATGTCGATGACATAATTTGTGGCTCAAACAACAAGGGCTATTTAAATGAGTTTATTGGACACATGGAGAGTGAATTTGAAATGAGTCTAGTGGGAGAGTTGACTTTTTTCCTTGGACTTGAAATCAAACAAACCCGAGATGGGATCCATGTGCACCAATCAAAATATGCTCAAGAGATGCTTCGAAAAATTTATATGAGTGATTCAAAAGAGGTAATCACTCCCATGGCTACAAACACAAGGTTAGACAATGATGAGAGTAGTAAACCTATTGATTTGACTCAATATCGAAGCATGATAGGTAGTCTGTTATACCTCACAGCTAGTCGACCTGATATACTTTTCGCTGTGGGTATGTGCGCTAGGTATCAAGCTTGTGCCAAGGAATCTCACTTAATTGCTGTCAAGAGAATTTTGAGATACCTTAAGGGCACAATAGGAGATGGTCTATGGTACTCCCGTACCGAATCTTTTGACCTAATTGGCTACATCGATTTCGACTATGCTGGATGCAAGTTGGACCGGAAAAGCACAAGTGGGGGTTGCCAATTTTTAGGATCATCTCTACTTAGTTGGTCAAGTCGGAAGCAACATTGTGTTGCTCTCTCCACGACCGAGGCAGAATATATCGCCATGGGAGAGAGTATATCGCAATTGTTGTGGATGATTCATACTCTAGAGGACTATGGATTAAGTTACAAAGGTGTGCAAATGTTGTGTGACAACACTAGCACAATTAACCTAACCAAGAATCCGGTCCATCACTCTAAAACTAAACATATTGAAGTGCGCCACCACTTCATTAGGGATCATGTTGCTAGAGGAGATGTTGTACTCTCATATGTAGAGTCCAAATCAAATTTAGCGGACATTTTCACTAAACCACTTTCCGAAAATGAGTTTAGTTTCTTAAGAAGGGAGTTGGGAATGTGTCACGCTTCATAGACATCAAAATGCATTCAAAACCCTTCATAATCGATTCGAATTGTTGGAATACAATTGGGTAACTTGGGGACATCTCACACAAACTATAAGGTTCAACAAAACGTTTTTGTTTGCTAGAAATGGGGTGAGATGCTAGGATCAACTAAATTTCTCAAAATGTCAATTCATCCCTTGAGAAATTTGGTTGACGAGATAAAAATTACTTCGGTGACCAAGTCTGGGGAAAACCAATGTATAACATATGTGTACTTGGCTCCATGATCATACTTGGACATTCCAATCAAGGAAACTTGATTGGAGACTTGAATTTGATACAAACTTGTTTGAAATTTAGTGGATATTTGTTGATTGAGTTTGACTCCACTTGAGTGGAGCAAAGTGTTTGTAAACCCATAAGGATCTTTGGTCCAGGTTCAGGAATCAATTTTACTCAAGGGACCACTTCCAAGATCGATAACTCTCATCAGATCTTGTCCGAAATCACTTAGAAGTCTGAAACTGAAAGTTTCAGATTGTATCAGGAAAATTCAGGAAGCCTGATCGGTCACCGGACCGATCAGGAGTATGTCTGATCGGTCCCCGGACCGATCTGGTGCCCTCTGTGGTGATCGGTCCACAGACCGATCAGAGGGGTCACAGAACACTTCGCAAAAATTGACCAAACATTCTGTGTTGGCCTGGATCGATTCTCGGACCGATCTGACACCCTGTGGTGATCGGTCCACAGACTGATCAGGGGGCACACGGAAAAACCTCTAAACCTACTGTTCGCTTCCTGATCGATCAGCCGATCGATCAGGAGTCTGTCTGATCGGTCACCCGATCGATCAGGACCAGGCCAATCCGATCAGGCTAGAGCCTGATCGGTCTGGGCGCTCCCAGATCGAACGGTGATCCGTTCGATCACATTAAATTTCGGTTGGTGGACCGATCCACCAACCTATTAACTCTCCCGAAACCCCTCATTGCCGAACCCTAGCGCCGAAACTCTCCTCTTGCGCGTGAGATCCCTCTCTTCCAGCGTGAGCTTCGCCTGCGTTTCAGCCTTCCTGCGCGTGGCTTTCTACGATCATCTCCTTGCTGCGCGTGCGACTGGGATTTCTCCTGCACTGCTGGGAGTTTCTCTTTTGCTGTGTTCTTGCTCGCAAAGCACCGTTTGTGTGTGCTGCTATTTGCGCAACTCAGCTGCGTGATTCCTCTCGTGAGCAAGTTTCCGAAGTCAATCAACTCATAGATTATGTATTTGGGGCTAACCATGTTTTGGTGTTTTCTCACAAATCAATTCATAGATTATGTATTTGGGGCTAACCATGTTTTGGTGTTTTACTGTTGTGCCGTGACCTCATGATCTTGCCGTGACCCTTCCTTGCCATGACCTTTCAATTTTATTGATTAAACCTCATCTCATTTGATCAATGCCTTGTGTTCACTTGATTATTCTTCCCGTGATCAAATCTTGGGTCTTTGATTAAACCATGTTCATATGATCAATTCGATCTTGCTCATTTGATTTAAACTATTTTCATGATCAATTCTTCAAACCTTTAGAAAATCGTCCAAGGGAAAGGAACCCGTGGAGGGAAGCTCAAAGGGCAAAGGCCCTTCATCATCTACACCCCCTTCAAGACCTCCACCACCTCCACATACCAGATTTCAAAATATTCATTATGCACTAGACTTTCAATGACACTTTCAAACTCATGTCATGTCAAACTGTGGACCAAACCTTCATTTACGAACATTGTCCAACAGTACGGTAAATTATTGAACACTATGCTCTTCAATCCATTCTTTTCCTTGAGAGGCCAATCAACTTTGATTTGGTCTTCGAATTCTATAATAACATGGTCAGTGGTGAGGGTTCAGGGTGGAGGACTCGTGTCACCAGTATCGACCTTACTTTTGATCTATCGACTTTCACTTCTTTCCTTGACTGTCGCCGATCAGATAATGACTTTTTTCTCTACCCCTATCTTCCAGACCCTCTACCGATTCCCTTTGATGGAGTCACCCCTGACTCTATCTATGAGTACTTTTTCGGTTATCCCAGGTCGAGGGATCTCAGTGAGGTTACCAGTCACTTTCCTACATTTGCTACTCTCCGCCTTTCCCTCATAGATTATGTCTTGTTTAAGATTATCACTAACTGTCTCATCCCTACTACTACAAAGCACTTAGATGAAATTCACCCATTCCACTGCTTGATGCTCTACGAGATGCATCGACAGTTAGATTTTGACCCAGTGACTTCAGTCTATTTCTCCATCATTATCCACAGTCAGATGTACGGTCAGACCGTTTACATGCCGTTTGGCCACATCATCACTGCCTGGCTGGAGTCGATTGGTATTGACGTTTCACAGGGCAGCATTGTCCCCATGGTTCGACAAGACTGTCGACTTGATCGTCGCATGTTGGCCCAGTCTGACATTGTTGTCGGCCCACAGGGGCTGAGGTGGAAGGATCGGCGACGTGTGAGAGAGTTACCAGGAGCAACCCCTGATGAGGAGCCGTCCGTTATTGCTGAGGATTACGATGAGTGGGATCCTGACCTCCGCTGGCAGGTTGCGGAGCTAGAGCGGACGATGCAGCGTGAGTTACATATTTTCGAGCTCTGACAACAGGAGGTCAGCTCAGAGTTTCGGTCCTTCGATCGCCGACTAAATGCTCTAGTATCCGACGTTTCTGGGATCTGCTCACTGCAGGAGACGTAGTATGAGGAGTGGTACCATCATACATTTCCTGGAGCTGCGACCTCCAGTAGCACTCCACCAGGGGATGTTATATGTATTGATGATTCATCGGACGATGACCCCGCTGAGGTTTGATGCTCTTTGACTGTTTGGATTGTATGACTCTATGGTTATATGCCTCTAATTTATATGCTTATTGTTAGTTGATCTGAGTGTTCATACGATTGCTATCATCATGTATGCCTTATTATGCATTGCTATGCTTATGACTTCATATGATACATATGATTGTATTGTCATGCCTTATCTTTATCATATGTTTTCATATGCCTTCAAAATTATATCAAATCTTTTGTTGTTTTGGGATACCCCTAGGGTTGAGGGGGAGTATGTTCAAACTTAAAACCCGTCTAGACCCTTTTCAGTGTTTGACAAAGTGGGAGAGTGTGGTTGGTTAAGTTTAGGATGATCATGTTGTAGGGGAGGATCCTGATTCCCCTTTGATTCTGAAATTTGAGAAAATTGGCTTCGAATCCCTAAACTTAAAATCGAGTTGTCAAACAACAAAAAGGGGGAGATTGTTGATGCAGTCTGACCCTGATTGTTGTTTTGGTGTTGACACCGATTTTAGTTTAGGTTGATTATGATTATGATTAAATCCTAGCTTAGAGGGCTAGGTGTGGAAAAGTCCTAACCTGGAGGGTTAGGTGTTGAAAAATCCTAGCTTGGAGGGCTAGGTGTGAAAAATCCTAACCTAGAGGGTTAGGTGTGGAAAAATCCTAGCTTGGAGGGCTAGGTGTGAAAAGTCCTAACCTGGAGGGTTAGATGTGAAAAAGGTCTGGCTTGGAGGGTCAGGTCCTAGCCTGGAGGGCTAGGTTGATGAAATCCTGGCTTGGAGGGCCAGGTCCTAGCTTGGAGGGCTAGGTTGATGAAATCCCGGCTTGGAGGGCCAGGTCCTAGCTTGGAGGGCTAGGTTGATGAAATCCCGGCTTGGAGGGCCAGGTCCTAGCTTGAAGGGCTAGGTTGATGAAATCCTAGCTTGGAGGGTCAGGTCCTAGCTTGGAGGGCTAGGTTGGAGTCCCTGGATCGGTCTGGTGACCGATCATGGAAGTTGGCACGGTGCTCCTTCGTGGATCGGTCTGGTGACCGATCAGGGAGTATGCGGTTCACTCACTGCACGACTCCTGATCGGTCTGGTGATCGATCAGGGAGTCCACAAGTGGGTTGAGTTCCCCTGCTGCTCTGCTCCTGATCGGTCCGGTGACCGATCAGGGAGCATCCAGTAGGTTTTTGGGAACCTCACTGATCTGCTCCTGATCGGTCTGGTGACCGATCTAGAACACTGTTCGGATCGTTCTGGTGAACGATCAAGTGTCGCGTGTTCCTCACTATGATCGATCAGGACGGAGCCTGATCAGTCTGAGCATGCCCTGATCGGTCTGGTGACCGATCAAGAGGGTTGAACTGCAAAGCTAAGAAATCGCCCTGCAAAGGGGTGGATCGGTCTGGTGACCGATCCACAACCTAGGATCGGTCTGGTGATCGGTCCAGGAGAGTCCCAGAGAAATCGCGATTTCTGATTGAGCGTTGGGGACCGATCAGGATGGAGCCTGATCGGTCTGAACCCACCCTGATCGGTCTGGTGACTGATCAGGAGGCTCTCTGATCAGTCCGGTGACCGATCAGGAGGCTCTCTGATCGGTCCGGTGACCGATCACTTTAATTCAAAATGCACTGTCAGACACTCTGTTCGCGTCTTAACGTATCTGATTCTCTGCGCTTACTCTCTGATACTTGATTTTCTGCTTGATATGCTGTGCTAATGCTCTGATTAAGTGTGCAGGTGACATGGATGGATTCAAACGCTCAAGGAGAATCAATGGAAGCCTTTCCTTGGAGCAGGTTTGTCCATTTGCCATCTCAGGTTGCAACGGTTGGAGCTGCTGACTGGAGCTTAGCTGAGGGAAGCTCAGGGAGTCCAGGGAGAGCTCAGTGGTAGATGGCATTGGCAGGTGAGCAGCTGGAGGCTGCAGTGAGGTGGTGACCTGGCGATGGTGGAGAAGACTTAAGCTGCGTAGCGGAGAAGGGTTGTAGAGACTTCTCGCTAGAGTTTGCTGCGAACACTACTTGCTGTGTGCTTGTGCCATCTGTTGTTCCATCATCTTGAGCAAGCAACTGTGATCTTTGAAGCAACCTTCTGTTACTTGGGCACTTGGGAGAAGAGAAATAAGAAGCTTGAGTCCATCAGCGAGAAGACACGAAGAGGAGAGTCTTGCGTGAGATCTGCGCTGGGTGGAGCTCGGAGAAGTTTGCTTGTGTTCTTGTGAATCTAAGTGCTAAGTAAGATCCTTCTTGTGTTGCTTGTACTTTATACTTCATCATCTTGAAACGCTGTGGAGAGGTTACTCCACCGAGAAGGAGGTTGCATTTTTATCCGGATTTTCTGGGGCTTGATCTGCCGACGATCAAGGGATCGCCCACCTTAAGGGCACGCCAAGGAGTAGGGGCAAGTTATTCCCGAACCTTGTAAATCCTCTTGTTAGCGTTTTGCATTTGTGCTTAGCTTAGGGTTTAGTTTTCTGCAACTCTGTTTTGTTTTTGCTTCCGCTGCTGCTTAACGTTTAAGTGCAGAAAAATCGATAAGCGCTAAAGTTAAGTGTCTGACTATATTCGCCTCCCCCCTCTAGCCATCCAAGATCCAATAGAGCCTTCACTCAGCTCTTCCTTCCCGCGGTGTCTGCTTGCTGATCGACTTGCAAACTTCTCCACTGGCCCAAAGCTCTCAAGATGCAAAGTATCAGAGTGTTAGCGTTTGCAAGTATTCAGAAAGATTTGCTTGAGTTGTCTTCTCCACTTCTCTCGCCATTTTTATGTGCCTGCTCATCAGCAGGTCACCAGGCGCGTCTCTGCAGCTTACCGGCTCGTCTGCAGCTCAGGAGCGTCTGCAACAACCTCAGCCACCAACCCACTAACCTCTGCTGGACTCCACTGAACCCTCTTCAGCCGAGCCACAGGTCAATCGTCAGCCTCGCCAGTCGTTGCCAGCCCACGCCAGAAGACGTTGTATCCTGAGATGAGAAAACAGCCAAATCTGACGAAGAGAAAGTCTCCAGTTGACCCTCCTCCTTCGTTTGAATCATCCCTGAATTACCTGCACACTTAACAGACGCTTAGCACAGCAAATCAAAAGTGAATCAGAGAGGTAGCAGAGAAAACGGAAGTGATCAGAGCGAAATCAGAAGTCTGACAGCAGATTTGAATTAATGTTATCAGACACTGATCGGTCCACAGACCGATCAGTGGAGACCCTGATCGATCAGGTCACCTCCTGATCGATCCAGTGTCTCCCTGATCGGTCACACTGACCGATCAGGGATGTGGATCGGTCACGGAGACCGATCCACAGCATTGTTGGAGTTCCCTCCAGCTTTCTGTGAATCCCTGGCCTGATCGGTCACCTCACCGATCAGGTTGTGCCCTGATCAGTCATCAGTCACAGTGACTGATCAGCCCACCTCTGGACCGATCAGGACCCATCCTGATCGGTCAAGGAGGACCGATCAGGGTTCTCCAGACAACCTTCTAACCTTCTCTCTGATCATTCACCAGAACAATCAGAAACCAAACAGAAACCTTCTGTTCTCTCCCTGATCGTTCACCAGAACGATCAGGAGCCGAATAGAAACATTCTATTCTCTCTCTGATCGTTCACCAGAACCATCAGACTTCCCTGGATCGATCACTAGACCAATCCACAACAAGGAGTTAGTGCCAACTCTCTGATCGGTCTCCAGACCGATCCAGCTCCGACCAATTCAACCCTAAGTCCAGAGAACAGGCTCCCTAGCCTTCTCTGACTCATTCTGGTCTCGGAGAAAGAGCTCACGTGCCCTCTCCGA
Organism: Boesenbergia rotunda; assembly: GCA_024364735.1. NCBI lineage: Eukaryota > Viridiplantae > Streptophyta > Magnoliopsida > Zingiberales > Zingiberaceae > Boesenbergia > Boesenbergia rotunda. Next base: position 35,217 of record JAGFNQ010007165.1, on the reverse strand, counting down.
CCAGTACACTCAATGCTCAATCCCCCGAACCAAGACTTCGTACCCGGCTTCACTCACCGGGACTTTGTTCAACCTAGCTTCCCTCGCTAGGACCTGGCTTCACTCACCAGGGTTTCCTTCACCTAGCTTCACTCTCTAGAACCCGGCTTCACTCACCGGGGTTTCCATCACCCAGCTTCACTCACCGGGGTTTCCAGTCACCCGGCTTCACTCACTGGGGTTTCCAGTCACCCGGCTTCACTCACTGGGGTTTTCATCACCCGGCTTCACTTACCGAGGCCCGGCTTCACTCACCGGGGTTTCCAGTCACCCGACTTCACTCACCGAGATTCGTGCCCACTCCCCGACCAGGACTTAAGCCGAACTTATCTTACTAACCTAAACTTAAATCGGTGTCAACACCAAAACAACAATCAGGTCAGACTGCATCAACAATCTCCCCCTTTTTGTTGTTTGACAACCCGATTCTAAGTTTAGGTATTAGAAATCAATTGACATCAAATTTCACTGTCGCAAGGGAATCAGAGTCCTCCCCCTACAATAGTTATACTCGTAATAATCCTAAACTTAACTAACCAAATTCTCCCCCTTTGTCAAACACCGAAAAGGGGTGTAGACTGGTTATTAAGTTTAAAATACCTCCCCCTTAAACAAGGGGTCTCTCCCAAATCAAACAAAGAATAATAATTGGAAGGCATATGATAAGCATATGAAATAAATAGATCAAGACAAGATATACATATGTATCATATGAAAAGGAACATGGAAGAGAAAAACCATGGAATAGCAGTCATACATAGAATCCATCCGTGTCATACAAAGAGTCATGGAATCAGAGTCAGAATCAGAGTACAGCCAAATACAATCAATCTTGAGCTGGGGGTCATCAGACTGCATAGGGTCGTATGATGTGTCATCGAGAGGTAGGAAACTCCCCGGAGCAGTGCTGCTGGAGGGCGCAAATCCAGGAAATGTAGGCTGTGGCGGATGACCCGCCATCCAGGCGCGCCACTCCGCGAACATATCCCACTGCTCAGCATGCATCACAGAAACCTCTGACTGAATCGCAAACTGAAACGCCTCCTGACCGGCATGTATCAGAGATACCTCGGACTGGATCCCTAGCCGCTAGAGCTCTGACATATGAAACTCATGCTGCATAGTCTGCTCCAACTCCGCGATCTGCCATCGGAGATCAGGGTCCGCCTCGTATTCGTCTGCTGCTGCAACGGGTGCATCATGATGTCCAGCTGGTGCTGCTGGTACCTGAATGTGTGCAGCCCGTGGTAGCTCCCCCAAAACTCGTCCATCCTTCCACTGAAGGCCATGAGGTCTGGCAATGATGCCAGACTTGGCAAACGCACGTCGCCCAAGTCTGTAGTCCTGTCGAACCATCGGCACAGTCCTACTCTTGGTCACATCAATATCGACTGACTGGAGCCAATCAGTAATAATGTGACCGAAAGGCATATAAACCGTGCGACGTCCAGGCTCACTATAGGTGATGATGGAAAAGAGAATGCATGTCGTGATATCAAAATCAAGGTGGCGGTGCATCCCGTAAAGTATCAAGCAATGATATGGACGGATTTCAGCTAGGGGTTTTGAAGTAATAGGCAAAAAGTAGTTTGTGATGATCTTAAAAAGGATATAATCAACTGGGGATAGTCTGAGAGCAGCAAAGGTGGGGAAATCAGGCCCTAACTCATCAAGGTCATCCGGCCTAGGGTGTCCAAAAAAGTACTCATAGATGGAGTCAGAGGTGACCCCCTCGAAGGGAGGCAGTAAAGGATCCGGAATCTCAGGGTAGATAGAATAGAAATTTGGCGATCGTCGACAGCCAAGATACTCAGAAAAACTCTCGTAGGTAAAGTCAAGATTGGTTTTGGCTACCCGAGTTATATACCCCAAACCCCCTTGTGGTCCCGGTTGCATATTGTTATAGAATTCGAACACAAGATCAAAATTGATGTTCCTTTCGAGAGAAAGGAAAATTTCAAGGTTGTAGAAATCAACAATCTCTTTCACAGAGGGACAATGCTCTTATACAAAAGGTCTATCAAGATATCTACAAGGGAGGATTTAAAAGTTCTACTTTGGAAGGCTTGTTCAAATGCAGCATTAGGGAATCG
>JAGFNQ010007165.1:0-32685 GCA_024364735.1 Boesenbergia rotunda | reverse complement strand
ACCTTAAGAGCACGCCATGGAGTAGGGGCAAGTTATCCCCGAACCTTGTAAACCCTCCTTGTTAGCGATCTTGCTAGTTGTGTTTGTTTGCCTTCGTTTTCTGTTTTTGTTTTCTGCACTGCTTTGTTTCCATTGATTATTCCGCTGTGCTACTGATAAGTTTGCGTGCAGAATTCGATAAGTGCCTAAAATCCAAGTGTTTGGCTATATTCACCCCCCCCTCTCTAGCCATCCAGGTTCCAACAGGGAGAAGTTTGAAGGTACGTTGTTGGAAGGCCTGTTCAAGATGTGAATTGGGAAATCGTGAATTAGAGGAAGGTTGAGGTCTGGAAGAGGATGAGGGGGCTTTGGACCTAGAGGTCCCCTCTGCAGGGGCCTTTCCCATGGTAGACTTCCTAAAAGTTTGATAAAAGGTCACGACAACAAATTGGAATTTAAAAGTCACGGCACAAGAAAAGGATTTGAAGTTAAGTGCACGACATTGAATTGATCAGATGAATCATAACACAAAAACAATGATCAAATACAATTAAGGTCATGGCACAGATTGAATTGATGAAGTGAACATAAAAATTTGATCATGTAAGGTAAGGTTTGATCAGTGAAAAATTTGATCAGTGGGGTTTGATCAATAATCAAGTGAAAATAAGGTTTGATCAGTGAGGTTAGGGTTTAAGGTCACGCCATAAAAATTTTGATCGTGTAAGGGAAGGCCACGGTAGAAGAGTGTAAAAACACAGCCCAAGTTGAAACAACATGGTTAGCACAAAAATCATGACTTATGAAGTAATCAGCAAGATAAAACAGAAAAGAAACGCTTACTTAGGTGCCATGAGGTTAGTTTGAAAAGATCTTGAAAGCTTGAAGTAGTGAAGACCTTGCGCAAGAGATGAGAACCTCATAACCGGGAGGAGCTTGCAGCAGAGAAGCACAGATCACGGCTCTCAGAGTTTCAGGAACTTACAAATATGTCTTGCAAGGGAGTGGAGCTCGCGACAGCTCACGCAGAGAACTCACAGTGAAGGAGAATGGAAGGAAAAAACTCTCACGCAGGAAGAGGAGGAAGAGAGGGTCGGACGGCTAGGGTTTGAGATATGGGGTAGATGAAGTTAATAGGTTGGTGGACCGATCCACCAACTGATATTAATGCGGTAGATCGGATCCACCGTTCAATCCAGGGATACCCAGATCGATCAGGGAACCGCCTGATCGGTCTAGCTACGTTCTAATCGGTCGGGTGACCGATCAAGGAAGCCCCTGATCGGTCTGCCGATCGATCAGGGAACGAACAGAGAGATTTGTGAACCCTTTGATCGGTCGATGGACCGATCAGAAGGGTGGCCAGATCTGTCAGTGGACCGAACACATCCGACACTGAAGATTTCTGTTGATTTTCGCAGAAATGCTTGATCGGTCAACATGACCGATCAGGCCAACTCCTGATCGGTCCGGTGACCGATCAGGGAGGACCCTGATCGGTCTGCGGATCGATCAAGGACCGAATAGACTCGCTTAAAAAATGTTTTATGAGCTCACTGATTGGTCTGTGGACCAATCAGCACAACTCTGGATTGGTCGGTGGACCGATCAGATATCAGAGATTGTCGGATTAGTTTCAGAAACATTAGTTTCAGACTTTCTTTCGAATTCTGATCCGATCAGATGGATGTTTATCGATCCTGGAGGTGTTCTCTCGACTAGAATTGATCCCTTAACTAGAATCAAGAGTCCTTATGGATTTAACAAATCAATTTGCTCCAACTAATTTGAAATCTACTTCACTTAGAATAATCAAACACATGAAATCAAATTTGTATCAACAACAAAACTCCAATCAAGTTTCCTTGATTGGAATGTCCAAGTATGATCATGGAACCAAATACACATGCATTATGCATTGATTTTCCCCATACTTGGTCAACATAATGATTTTTGTCTCGTCAACCAAATTTCTCAAGGGATGCATGAACATTTTGAGTAATTAGGTTGATCCTAGCATCTCACCCCATTTCTAGCAAACAAAAATATTTTGTTAAACCTTATAATTTGTGTGAGATGTCCCCAAGTTGCCCAATAATTATTGCCCAACAATTTGAAATGATCATGAAGGGTTTTGTTTTCTTTTCAATCCTATGAAGCACGACACATTCCCAACTCTCTCCTTAAGAAACTAAATTCATTTTCGGGGAGTGGTTTAGTGAAAATGTTTGCTAGGTTCAATTTTGACTCTACATATGAGAGTACAATATCTCCTCTAGCAACATGATCCCTAATGAAGTGGTGGCGCACTTCAATGTGCTTGGTCCTGGAATGATGGACTAGATTTTTTGTAAGGTTTATCGTGCTTATGTTGTCACACAACACTTACACACCCTTGTAGGATAATCCATAGTCCTCTAGTGTGTGAATCATCCACAACAATTGTGATACACTCTCTCCCATGGTGATATATTCTGCCTCGGTCGTGGAGAGAGTAACACAATGTTGCTTCCGACTTGACCAACTTACTAACGATGATCCTAAGAATTGGCAACCCCCACTTGTGCTCTTCCAATCCAACTTGCACCCAGCATAGTCAGAATCGGTATAGCCAATCAAGTCAAATGACTCGGTACGGGGGCACCAAAGATCAACTCCAATTGTGCCCTCAAGGTATCTCAAAATTCTTTTAACGGCAATCAAGTGAGATTCCTTGGCACAGACTTGGTACCTAGCGCACATACCCACAGCAAAAAGAATATCAGGGCGACTAGCTATGAGGTATAGCAAACTACCTATCATACGCCGATATTGGGTTTGGTCAATGGGCTTTCCACCCTCATCATTGTCTAATCTTGTGTTTGTCGTCATGGGATTGGTTACCTCTTTAGAGTCACTCATATTAAATTTCTTGAGCATCTCTTGAGTGTATTTAGATTGGTGCACATGGATCCCATCCCAAGTTTGTTTGATCTCGAGTCCAAGAAAGAAAGTCAATTCTCCCACTAGATTCATCTCAAATTCACTCCCTATATGCCCAATAAATTCATTCAAATAGCCCTTGTTGTTGGAGCCACAAATTATGTCATCGACATATACTTGGGCTACAAATATATTGTCACCATCTCTTCGTAGAAATAGTGTAGGGTCTATTTGTCCTCTCACGAAGCCTTTTTCAATGAGAAATATCGACAACCGCTCATACCAAGCTCGAGGTGCTTGTTTTAGGCCGTAAAGAGCCTTCTTAAGCTTGAACACGTGGTTTGGAAATTCAGAATTCTCAAACCCCGGAGGTTGTTCGACATAGACCTCTTCTCTTATGAAACCATTTAAGAAGGCCGATTTAACATCCATTTGATAGAGTTTGAAACCTCTATGTGCTGCAAATGCAAGCATCAATCAGATGGATTCTAATCGTGCCACGGGAGCATAGGTCTCATTGTAACCCAGGCCTTCAACTTGACTATAGCCCTTGGCTACCAAGTGTGCCTTGTTTCTTACAATTTCTCCCTTATGGTTCAATTTATTTTTGAAGACCCATTTGGTTCCAATAATGGTGGTCTTCTTAGTTCTAGGGACCAAGTCTCAAACTTGGCTTCTCTCAAATTGACCTAATTCGTCTTGCATAGCAATGATCCAATCGGGATCATACAATGCTTCGTCAATTTTCTTAGGTTCAATTTATGAAATTAAGGCAACCTCATTAGCCTCATTCCTAAAGAATGATCTAGTTCTAATCCCATGATGGATATCTTCAACAATTTGGTCTTGGGGATGACTAGAGGCTAACCTAGTTTGCCTTGGTGTTGGAGGTGCTTCTTGGATGATGTCACTAGACACAGGCTCAGCCTCAAGGTCCGGCTGAATTACATGTTGTCTAGGCTCACCGTCATCAGATTCATCAGCACCATCTCCAACACTCGGACTCTCATCCAAACCTAGTTTCCTAAGTTCGAATTGAACTCCTTCTACATTTTCTGATTGATCAATTGCATTTGGGATCTCCTCAAAAACGACATCAGAAGATTTTTCGACCAATCTAGATTTTTTGTTGTAGACTCAGTAAGGTTTGCTGACAAGGGAGCACCTGACCAGTATCCCTTCATCAGCTTTCGCTGTGAACTTTCCAAGATGGTCCTTGGTGTTTAGAATAAACACCTTATACCCAAACACCCGTAGATGTTTAACTATAGGTGGTTTTCCAAACCAAAGATCGTGAGGAGTCTTCCCTAAAAATCTATGAATGAGGACTCAGTTTTGCACATAGCAAGCTGTGTTCACAGCTTCAGCCCATAAATAACTCGGTAAAGAGTACTCATTGAGCATGCTTCGTGCAGCCTCTTGTAAGACTCGGTTCTTCCTCTCTACAACACCATTTTGCTGTGGTATTCTAGGAGTGGAGAACTCATGTATATATCCTCTCTCTTGACAAAATTCTAAAAATAATTGGTTTTGAAATTCTCCTCCATGATTACTCCTAATTGTTTTAATTGTTGTTGATTTTTCATTTTCAATTTTTCTACAAAATGAAATAAAAACATCTAGGGTTTGATCCGTATATTTTAGAAAATAGGACCAAGTATATCTAGTATAATCATCAATGATCACAAAGCAATACCTACTATCATTCAAAGATATTATAGTACTACAATCAAATAAATCCATGTGTAGTAAATCTAAAGCAGTAGAGGTACTTACAGCGCTTTTACCTTTGTGAGAAGATTTCGTTTGCTTACCCATTTGACATGCATTACAAAGCTTTTCCTTTTCGTACTTGATGCTTGGTAAGCCACGAACAAGTCCTTTGTTGGCCAATTTCCGGATGTTCTTCATGTTCACATGTGCCAATCTCCGGTGCCAAAGTGTAGACTCATCTTCTCTTGACATGAAACACTTAACAGAAGCATTAATAGCACTTTTAAAAGAAACTTGATAAATATTATCTATCCTTGTGCCTACTAGTACCGTGTCAAGTATGTCATTTTGTCTAACTAGACATTGACTTGAATGAAATTCAATTGTGTAACCCGCATCACACAATTGACTGACACTTAGGAGATTAAAAGTTATCCCCTTGACTAGAAGGACATTCTTGATTCTAAGATATTCGGATATTTGAATGTCTCCTATCCCTACAACCTTAAGGCTACCATTGTTACCAAAAGATATATTACCTCTACTTTTGCTTTGTAGGGTAGTGAACAAAGATCTATTACCGGTCATATGTTTGGAGCACCCACTATCAACGAACCAAGTTGATAGATGCTCCTCCTCAATTAAAGCCTACACAATACGAAAGATAGAAGATTTAGGTACCCAAATCTTGGGACCTAAAGCTCCTACAATGCATGACTTAGGCACTCATGTCTTGACCACTTTCTTTTAGACCTTAGAAACCTTAGGTGATCTAACATGAGTCCTAGACATCAAAGAAACAAAAGTCGGTTCTTTAGGTCGGTAACCTATACCGACCTTGTTGTAAACCGCTCTTTGAGTGTTTAAGATCATGTCCAAAGTCTTGGAGCTAGTTGAGAATTCTCAAGAAGACTCTTGAGTTTCTCAACCTCACCCTTCAAGGCTTTGTTTTCATCTTCTAAAACTTCAACATGCAAATCATCAAGATCCTCATCCTTAGAGGATTTTAATTGTTTTACTTCAACTTTTAATGACTTAACCTTTTTTTTAGACTTCTTTAACAATTCGGTTAAGCATGCAATAGTCCTATAGCATTTGTCTAATTCAGGAGAAATTAGCTCTTCATCATCCGAAGATGATGAAGCTGCGTTTGAGGAGTCCATAGATTCATCATAGCTCTCCACGTCTTCAATGGCCATGAGTGCTACATGGCGAGTGCTTTTCTCCTCCTTTTCTTCTTCGGATGAACTAGAAGAAGATTCATCCCATGTGGCCTTCAAGGCCTTCTTCTTCTTCTTCGATTTCTCCTCCTTCTTCTTTAGTTTCGGACATTCACTTTTGTAATGTCCTTTCTTGCTACACATAAAGCATGTAACATTAGTCTTATCAACTTTAACTTCACTCGTATTACCTTTTCCTTTGTAGTGTCGGCTCTTCCTCATCATTCTTCTTATGAAGTTAACCATCTCGGATGAAGAAGACTCGCTAGCATCCTCCTCGGACTCGGATGAGGAAGAAGAGACCTCCTTCTCCTTCTTCTTCTTGGTCTTGTCCCCTGCCACAAGTGCAATCCCATTCTCCTTGGGGCCTTTGTCAGCAATTTCGTGTAGCTCTATTTCACAAAACAAATCATCTATTTTAACAATTGGCAAATCCTTGGATACCTTGTAGGCATCCACCATGGATGACCACAAGGCATTCCTCAGAAAGGCTTTTAGAACATACCTCACAAGGTCGCGGTTCTCGACCTTTTCATCAATGGAGTGGAGGCCATTGAGTATCTCTTTGAAATGACCATGGAGTTCACTTACCGTCTCGGACTCCTTCATGGTGAGATTTTGTAGTTGATTGAGGAACAAGTCCCTCTTGGCTATCCTTGAGTCTCGGGTGCCTTCATGAAGTTCGATAAGCTTATTCCAAAGGTCCTTGGCGCTTGTGAAGGGACCAACTTTTATCAATTGGTCCTTGGTCATTCCGCACTGTAAGGTGACCACCGCTTTCGCATCGGCTTCTCCCTTGCGAGTTTGCTCAGCCGACCATCTTGAGGAGTCAAGCTCCTTTCCCTCAGCGTCTTTCAGAGGGGTGAACCCCTCCTTTACCGAGAACCACATACCTATGTCGGTCTTGAGATAATACTCCATGCGTGATCTCCAATACTAAAAATCTGCCCCGTCGAAGAAGGGAGGTCGGTTGATGCTGAATCATTCTCTCAAAGCCATCGTTGTTGTAAGCTCTCGGGTGTTAGTCCGTTTGAACAGAGCCCCAAGCTCTGATACCACTTGTTGGTGCTTGGATGGCTAGAGAGGGGGGGGTGAATGTAGCCAGACACAGACAGATTTGGCGATTTGAAGTTTTCTTGTTTCTGCGATCAGGGTTAGGCAGCGGAAGACAAAAACAAAAATAAGAACACAAACAGAAATAACAAACCAAGGTCGCTAACACAGAGAGTTTACAAGGTTCGGGGATAACTTGCCCCTACTCCTTGGCGTGCCCGTGAGGTGGGTGATCCCTTGATCGTCGGCAGATCAAGCCCCGGGAAATCCGGATATCAAATGCCTCCTTCTCGGTGGAGAAACCTCTCCACACAGATAGTCTCAAGAGATATGAATTAAGCGTACAGAGACTGAAAAGGGATCTTACAGATCGCTAGCAAAGCACAAGTAAGAGAACAGGAGAACAGTTCACCGAGCACAACACAGCACCACCAACGCAAGAACTCTCAGCTCTTCGTTTGCTTGCTGATCCACTCGCAACTTCCTCCACAGACTCAAGGTTTCAGCTTTGCAAGAGATTGCTTGAAGGTTCAGAATGATAAGAGTTCTCTAAGGCTTCTTCGCTACCCAGCTCTTAAGCCTCTGCCCATCGCCCAGGTCACCAGGCGCGCCTCTGCAGCTCACCAGCTGCTCATCTGCAATAGCCCTAGCTACCACTGACCTCTTCTGGACTCCCTGAACTCTCTTCAGCCGAGCCCTAGATCAGTTCGTTAGCTTACCAGCCGTTGCCAGCAGCGCCAGACGCCCGTTGAAACCTAAGAAGAGAAAACAGCCAAACCTGCTCAAAGGAAAGTTCCCAGTTGACTCTCCTCCATTGTTTGAATCCTCCCTGTATTACCTGCACACTTAGCAGATACTTAGCAAATGAAATCAAACGGGAATCGGTAAGTAGCAGAGAAAACACAGAGAAAACAGAAGCGATCAGAAGTTTGACAGCGAATTTGAATTAAAGTTATCAGCTACTGATCGGTCCACAGACCGATCAGAGAAGACCCTGATCGATCAGGTCACATCCTGATCGATCTAGTGACTCCCTGATTGGTCACACTGACCGATCAGGGATCGTGGATCAGTCACATTGACCAATCCATCCCTTTGCTGGGCTTTCTCCAGCTCCCGCAGGCCAAAGCCCCTGATCGGTCACCGGACCAATCAGGTTGTGCCCTGATCAGTCTGGTGACCGATCAAGTCACTCCCTGACCGATCAGGAGCCATCCTGATCGGTCAGGATGAGGAAAATCCGACATTTGATCGGTCAGAAGGACCGATCAAGTTTTCTCACAGAGACCTACTGTCTCTTCTCTTATCGTTCACCAGAACGATCAGAAAACACGCAGAAGCCTTCTGTTCTCTCCCTGATCATTCACCAGAACGATCAGGAGCCGAACAGAAGCATTTTGTTCTCCCTCTGATCATTCACTAGAACGATCAGACTTCTCTGGATCGGTGACCAGATCGATCCACAACAGGGAGTTCGTGCCAACTCCCTGATCGGTCTCCAGACCAATCCAGCTCCGACCAAATCATCCCTAAGTCCAGAGAACAACCTTCCTAGCCTTCTCTGACTCATTCTGGTCCCAGAGAACGAGTTCGCGTGCCCTCTTCGCCCAGTACACACAATGCTCAGTCCCCCGGACCAAGACTTCGTGCCCGGCTTCACTCACCGGGACTTCGTTCAACCTAGCTTCCCTCCCTATGACCTGGCTTCATTCACAAGGATTTCAGTCACTCGGCTTCACTCACCGGGATTTCCATCACCTGACTTCACTCACCAAGACCCGGCTTCATTCACCGGGGTTTCAGTCACCTGACTTCACTCACCAGGACCCGGCTTCACTCACCGGAGTTTCAGTCACCTGGCTTCACTCACCAGGACCCGGCTTCACTCACCGAGGTTTCCATCACCTGGCTTCACCCACCAGGACCCGGCTTCACTCACCGGGAGTCGTGCTCAGTCCCCGACCAAGACTTAAATCAGACTCATCTTATTAACCTAAACTTAAATCGGTGTCAACACCAAAATAACAATCAGGGTCAGACTGCATCAACAATTAGGACTTTTCAAGTTGAGCCTCCTGCACACTTGATCAGTTCATCATATAATACATGACTTAACTTGAACTTTTGACAATATCAAAATATAAGTTTTGATTATTGTGTTCTCTGCACTAATAATCTCCTTCCTTTTATATTTAATAATATGGTTACAAACTAAGTTAAAAGACATGATAATAAAATAATTTAATATAACTCACCCAAAGTTAATACTCCCTTAAGTATAATATCTCTTTCCTTTTGACTAACATAAAAAAAAAATAAAGTCATTGAACTCAACATGAACTTAAGAAAGGTTTGAAACGTTTAAATAAAGAAAAGTTTTTGATTAAAAAGTTTGAAGATCAAAAGTAAAATCTTCAAATTTTATCTTTAAAATAAGAAAAAAAATTCAAAGCGTTAATTATCTTGAAAACATTCTAGTTTTTAAAAAATAAGTTTTTGATAACTTTTAAAGTCTCTTTGAAAATTTTTCTAAGTTTCACGATAAATTTTAGAAAATTATTTAAGTCTCAAAATAAGTTTTGAAAATTTTTCTAAAGTTTCAAAATGAATTTCAAAAAAAAATTCTAAGTTTTAAAATAAGTTTTGAAAAATTTCCTAAATTTTCAAAATATATAAGTTTTTGTGCGGGTTTCAAAAAAGATGAATTTTTAAAACAAGAATGTGCTCCCTCTTACTTTGACACTTCCTTATAAACTTCTTGTTAACTATAAGAAAGTTATATACCTATGTGTGTAGGAGTTTATAGGTTGACTTAAGGATTTATGCGTTTAAGTATTGGTCAACAATGCGTGTGTGTATATATATATCAATGTTTTGAAGCTATTTTATAAACATTTATAAAAATATTTTCCATTTACTTCACATATTCTAAGTGACTAAAGAAGGGGAATCCTATGGTTTTATGAGATGATTTGTTTAATTGAAAATATTAGATTAGTTTGAATTTGATCATTTAAGTAAACTTTTAATTAAGTCAAATCTTATTAATTAATTATGGATTAATTATTTTAAGTTAATCTTGGGTTAAATTATATTAGTTGAAATTATTAAGTTCATTTGAACTTGAATTGAGTTGACTTTAATTAATTAATTAATTTCAAATTAATTTACTTCAAATTAAATTAATAATTGTCTCAACGGATTAATTAATGTTAAGATTTTTAATTATAAATTATCAAGTTAAAAATAATTAAGGATTAATTATGTGGATTAAATTATTAATAATTGATATATAATTTAAGATTAAATTTAGTTTAGAATTATAGATTGTTTAAGTTTAAGATTAATTAAATATAAGGTTAAGTTTTTTATTTATTAAGTTACTTAGATTAAGTTAAAATTGATTGGATTAATTAATTAAGTTGAATATATTTAAGCTAGTTTAAGACTGAATTAGGATTAAATTTACATTTAAATAATTTAAGATTTATTTCGAGTTACATATTTTTTAAAGTTAATTATTAACTTTATTTTCAGATTAATTATTATTTGGTTAATTTAAATTGTGATAGCAACTTGAGTTGAAGTTCCCTCTTGAACATGATTAATTGAGGGATTCTAATTGACTTGTTACTTAAGGTGGGTAATCTCCTTAAGCAACAAGTTAATTTGATCCTCAAATTGTTAAATACGGTAAATCAGGAATTGGACCAGAAAATTTTGGAGACTTCTAGGGGGTTATGAACACCAAGTTTTGAGGTTTGTGGGGTGTAAATACTTTAATATCAAACTTAAAGGGGGTTAAATGTCTAAGGGAATAGGAATTAGGGCAGAGAGCGAATATTCGAAGTTGGAGGGGGCATTTACAAAATGTGCAACCCTTAAACGTAGACGCTTGCTCAATGAGCTATGATCCCCTTTCTCCCTCGTTTTCTTCTCCTCGCATCATCCTCCGAGATTCCCTTCTCTGCGACCCACTCCCTCATCCACAAACTAGTCGATGCTGAGCTGCTTCTTCAGAGAGCTCACAGTTAGCGACCATCGCAGCTCTTCTCTGTCAGATCGTTGACGTTTGCTAGAGGGGGGATGAATAGCAATTTCTCGGATTTCTTCCTACAATCGTTAGTGCGCAAGCGGAATAATAAACGAAACTTAAACTAACGAAAGAAAAATGACACACCGATGTACATGATTTAGAGATAAACTCCTACTCCACGGTTGCCCGTAAGGTGGGTGATCCCTAATCCGTCGGTGGATGATTCGCCGGAGCACCTCCGTCTAGAACTCGTAGCTCCTTGTGGGTGGAGAAACCTCTCCACAAACTCTGGGCACTACCTGAGCACAACAGGCTACTAATCCACTCTATCCAAGTAGATTTCGCCAAGAAACAGTAGCATGAAACGAGCTCCTTTAAATAGAGCTCAAGTCTAAAATGGTCGCTACCAGTCGACTGCCCCTAGGGCAGTCGACTGGTCCCACTCAGATTCGACCGTTACAGTACTAACGTTTGAATCAGCAGCCATTACTCACCTTACCAGTCGATTGCCCCTGGGGCAGTCGACTGGTCCTTCCCTAAGCCTAGGATTATCCTTCCCGAGTACATTTCTCTCCGCATTCGAACCCTCTCGGCTTAGTCCCTGAGTACAATGACTCACACTCGGACTCTCACGACCTGGTCGACTCTTCACTAGCAGCCTCGACTGTTGACTTCACTCGGCGCACACAAGCCTCCAGCTTGCCTCCATGTCATCCTTCACGTACGCCTCGAAGTCCGCGTCCCTCGGCTCATTGTCCTTGCTATCCACGGTCCCTCGGATGCACACACAAGCCTCCAGCTTGCCTCCATGCCACCCTTCACCTGAAGACATCAACCAAGTCCCTGCAAACCTGCAAACTCACATACACATATTAGTCCAACAACAACTCCTAACTTAACCATATTGGCACACATATCAAAATCCATGATCCTCCAGATCATATTAGGGTCGATTGCCCCAACAATCTCCCTCATTTTGATGTGTGGCAATATGTTAAGTTAGGTAAACAACAACAACAATAACAATAACAATTGAAAATTAAAGCATAGCAAACAAAGAGGTAACCTCCCCCTTAACCTATGTCTTCTCCCAATTTTCAATTCTCACCACAATCACCAAGTTAAGTTCTTCCCAACTTAACACCACAACCATCAATCACCAAGTTATGTTATACCCAACTTAACACCATAAGTTTCCCATGTCAAGTTAAACCTAACTTAACACACAAGTTCTCCTCCTTTGACACCATCAAAAAGATTGTCCCAAGCAATACCAACCCAAGTGTCAAAAAGAACTCACCAGATTTCTAAAAAATCCCTCAGAAACATTCAGCCTGAGACATCAGTCGACTGCCCCCAGGGCAATCAACTGATACTGTAAATTCTAAAATATCAGCCCAATTTCAGCAATGCGTAGAAAATTCTACAAAATCCGAAAAAATCTAAAATTTTGCAAGCACATTTGTTAGGATATACTCTACCCTAAAAAAATATAGTTCCATGAAAAATATCAAATGTGCTTGACTTTTGGAACAAACTCTAATTTCCTCAAAACTTGGTATTTTGTATCAACTTTGAAATTCATTCATGAATCCTTATGTTTTCCAACTCTAACCATTTCCATTTTACACATGAATTTATCCTCAATTCTTCCCTTTTTCATATATATTCTTAATATGATACAAACTCCCCCTATTTTCCTCATAATCCTAGATACATATACCCTTATTAATCTTTCTTAAATCCAATGGTATCAATACACCTTATTTCACACCCTTAACATTAAATCATGAAGTAAAACATGATACAAGGAATATGAAAGCATAATCAAGGATTTTAATGCAAAAACATATTCTATCATTCAATAGCAATTTATGAGTTTCAAACCATTTAAGCAATATTAATCCATGACATAAAATTTCATAAGACAATATTAATTCAAAACATAAAATTTCATAAAGAACCATAAAACATAGACAAGTGTATCATACATGGAATAAAAATAAAACATGAAAATGTCACAAGGGCTAAAACCCTGAAGTATCAAAATAATACAATCCCAGAATAAAAAGTGTTTGAGAGATAAAAATACATCCAAGTAAAATACTCTCAACACTAAACTCATAACAAACATCTACTCCATGTCATCGCCCGGAGGAGGAGGAGGAGGGGGTCCCTGATACGCCAGGTGCCACGTACTGCTGCATCATAGTGTACATCTCATCCTGCTGGCGCTGGAACCCCTGACAAAACTACGTGAGGCCATGAACCTCCTCCTAGATGGTCGTTTACGTCTGCTAAAACCCGTGGAACTCCTCCCAGAGGCCGTGAACCTCAGATCGGAGCTGAGAGAACTCCTCGTGTGTGACGCCACCAGTGGGCTCCTCATCTGAAATGGAGGACTCAGGACGCTGCCTCCAAATGAACTCCTCCTGTCTCCACTCGATACCTGCCAACGATAGCTGGCGTGAGCCAATCTGATCGTAATCCTTGGACAAGTGTCGGACCTGACCGCTAGACACGCGTATACCCCGCGACTCAAACAACTCGGTCAGGACATGGTAGAATGGCATGTAAATCTTCCCATTGACACTATGGGAAAAGTGACAAATGGATGTAAACACATGCAGAGAAATATCTATGTCAAGCCTCCTCTCCAAGGCATACATCATCACCAAATGTGACAGTCTAATCTGTTGATGCAGTCTGGCCCTGATTGGTGTTTTGGTGTTGACAACGATTTTAGTTTAGGTTGATGATTATGATTAAGTCCTGATCGAGGATTAGACATGATATGGAGGATCCTAGCCTAGAGGGCTAGATGATGGAAAAACTCTAACCTGGAGGGTTAGGTGTGAAAAATCCTAGCTTGGAGGGCTAGGTGTTGGAAAAGTCCTAATTCGGAAGGGTTGGGTGAAAAGTCCTAGCTTGGAGGGCTAGGTGAAAAGTCCTAACTTGGAGGGTTAGGTGCAAATTCCCATCCTAGAGAATTAGGTAAAAAGTCCTGGCTTGGAGGGTCAGGTGCCTAGCTTGGAGGGCTAAGTTGGATGAAGTTCTAACTCGGAAGGGTTGGGTGAAAAGTCCTAGCTTGGAGGGCTAGGTGAAAAGTCCTGGCTTGGAGGGCTAGGTGAAAAGTCCTAACTTGGAGGGTTAGGTGCAAATTCCCAACTTGGAGAGTTAGGTGGAAAAATCCTTAGCTTGGAGGGCTAAGGTGGATGAAAACTTAGCTTGGAGGGCTGAGTTTGAGTCCCTGGATCAGTCTGGTGATCGATCAGGGATTCTGGCACGCTGCTCCTTCGTGGATCGGTCTGGTGACCGATCTAACGATGACTGATCAGTCTGGTGATCGATTAGGGAGCACACAGTGAGGTTGGGAACCTAATGTGCTGCTCCTGATCGATCTGGTGACCGATCAGGGAGTATGCGTTTCACCCATTGACTGGCTCCTGATCGGTCTGGTGACCGATCAGGGAGCGAGCAGTGAGGTTGAGTTCCCTTGCTGAACTGCTCCTGATCGGTCTGATGATCGATCAGGATCACTGTGCAGATCGTTCTGGTGAACGATCCAGCTTCGCGGGCTTCTCAATAAGATCGATCAGGACGGTTCCTGATCGGTCTGGTGATGACCTGATCGGACTGTTGACCGATCAGGTGACACCCTGATCGGTCAGTTGACCGATCAGAAGGCTTAGCCTGCGAAACTCAGAAATCGCCCGATATAAGGGTGGATCGGTCCGGTGAACGATCCACGACCTGGGATCGGTCTGGTGATCGGTCCAGGAGAATCTCAAAGAAATCGCGATTTCTGATTGAGCGTTGGGGATTGATCAGGACGGAACCTGATCGGTCTGGAACCAGCCTGATCGGTCTGGAACCAGCCTGATCGGTCTGGAACCAGCCTGATCGGTCTGGCGACCGATCAGGAGGCTCTCTGATCGGTCCGGTAACCGATCACTTTAATTCAAATTGCACTGTCAGACGCTCTGATCGCGTCTGAACATCTGATATTTGCTGCCACTTACCTCTGATATTTGATTCACTGTGTGATATACTGCTCTAACAGTCTGATTAAGATGCAGGTGACAGGGGAGGATTCAAACACTCAAGGAGAAGTCAAAGGGGGCTTTCCTTGGAGCAGGTTTGTCCATTTCTCAACTCAGGTTGCAACGGCTGGAGCTGCAGGACTGAAGCCGCTGACTGAAGCTTGGCTGAGGGAGCTCAGGAAGTTCAGTAAGGGTTCAGTGTAGCTGGCGTTGGCAGTGAGGCAGCTGGACGTTGCTGGAGATGAGGTCACCTGATGCTTAGCGGAGAAACAAAAGGAACGGGAGACAGCTTCGGTGTAGTGTTCGAAAGTTTACAGCTTGTGCTTTTGAGTTCCTGTGCCTTGAGTTCTCCACATCAAGGCTTGCTGTGTTCTTGAAGTTTCCATCATTCTGAGCAAGCGATCGAGAAGCAATCATCCTTTACTTGAGTATAGAAGGAGGGAACAAGGAGCTTGGAGTCCAACAGTGGGAAAACACGAAGAAGGGTTCTTGCGTGAGATCGCCACTGGGTGGAGCTCAGGGAAGCTTGCTGTGTTCTTGTCCTTGCTGAGTGCTTGAGTAAGATCCTTCTTGCTGTTTCATTGAGCTTAAACATTTATCTGTGATTGAAACGTTGTGGAGAGGTTTCTCCATCGAGAAGGAGGTTGCTTTATATCCGGTGATCACCGGGGCTTGATCTGCCGACGATCAAGGGATCGCCCACCTTAAGGGCACGCCAAGGAGTAGGGGCAAGTTATCCCCGAACCTTGTAAACCCTCTTGTTAGCGATCTTGGTAGCTGTCGTTGTTAGCTTTCATCTCTGTTTTTAGTTTACTGCACTGCCTTGTTTTTCCTTTGCTTCTTCCGCTGTGCTACTGATAAGTTAAGTGCAGAAAACTTGCTAAGTTCTCAAGGAAAAAGTGTTGGCTATATTCACCCCCCCCCCTCTCTAGCCATCTCGTCTCCAACATAATCCTATCCTGCCCCTTGGTGGCAATGGGAAAGAGACACTCTAAGACAATCTTGTACAAAACATGACTAAAAGGACTCATATGCTTGGCGTCAAAGATACTCACTGTATCACGCTAATGTCTTCTAGTGTAATGCATGTGGCGTTGGTGCAGAAAGCACCAAAGTCAAACCTGTATTTTGAGAATGACAACAGGGTTCAAAAGTTAAGTCTTATTTGTTATCTAACATGTCACTTGAGTGTGCAGAGCAAAAGCCCTAGCAAAGGACTGCTAGGCACTGGCGAAGGAATGTCAGAGTGAAAAGCCCTAGCGAAGGAATGCTAGGCACTGGCGAAGGAATGCCAGAATGAAAAGCCCTGGCGAAGGACTGCTAGGTGCCAGGCGAAGGACAGCTTGGGACTGAAGCCCTAGCGAAGGACTGCTAGGCACCGGGCGAAGGACAACTCGGTATCCAAGACCTGGCAAAGGACCGCCAGGCAAAAGTCCAACCAGAGGAACGGTTGGCTATCAGGTACACTCTCCCGAGAGGAGTAGGTGAGGACACGTTCCCCGTCGAGGGAACAGTAGGCGTCGGTTCGACCTAGGGTTCCATTTTGGAAGCCCAAAGTCAGAACCAAGACAGCTAAGGTTGTATAAACAAACCACTTAATGTTTTGTTGTGTTTTGGACTAACCCTGGATGTAGGACCGAAGGAACGAGTGTCTGCAGCTCAGAGAGCCTCAAAGGAATGAGGCAACAGCTGACCAGGGCGCCCGGAGTGTCCCGGGCGCCTCCAAGGTGAACACAAAACACACAAGTAAAAAAGCATGCTTCGACAGTACATCCTGCGGGCGCCCCCGCTGCTCCCGGGCGCCCCCAGCGTCCCGGGCCCCCCCATGCGCAAGCCTCGAACCAGAAGCCAGCGAAGCAAAGGATAACACCTTGACCCGGTCAATACGGGCGCCCGAGCGCTCCGGGCGCCCCGATCAAACCTGATCCCGATTTTGAAGGGAGCAGACGTTGACCGAGACTGTGACGGATCGAGTGACACGTGGGGGGGGCGCCCCCCACGTCCCAGGCGCCCCCAGGCCCTATATAAAGGGCCCTCGACCCCAAGCTTCGGACAACACTTCCAATCAACACTTCTACGCTCTTCCGCTCTCGCGCCTCGCTTCGAAAACCTCCCAACTCGAGCCGACGACGTCCCGCTGCTCCGAACAAGTCAACATTCATCGGACGTCGATAAAAAGAAGAGCTTCCTTTTTGTTAAGTTTACTATACTATATTTGTGAATCAATATCTGTAAACTTTCATTGCGCCTCATATAGAATTGCCCAAAGTAAACGGTCAACGACCGTGGGCCTTGGAGTAGGAGTCGACCCAGGCTCCGAACCAAGTAAAATCGATAGTGTCTCTGTGTGATTTTGTTTTCTTAATTTCCGCTGCGTACTTGCTCTAAGTTTTCCGAAAAATGATTTCCGATATTCACCCCCCCTCTATCGGTTCTCTCGATCCAACAAGTGGTATCAGAGCGGGGAAGTTCAAACTTGGTGCAACCACCAGTTTGAAATTTTTTTTCAGATTTTTATTTTCTTTTTCTCGTTCGAATTTTCTTTAAATATTTCATTCGAATTTTTTTTTGTTAATCGAGGTTGGTGCAACACCCCTCGCTATTTCATTTTATTCATCCTGCACTACTAATCCAAGACCTAGTCTTGGAATTTTTTTTTTAAATTTCCTATTTCAGCTTAAAATGGCTATGCAAGAAGGATTTAGCACCGCCAGACCTCCACTTTTCAGTGGAGAAGACTTTTCCTACTGGAAAAGTCGAATGGAGGTCCACCTGAAAACTCAGGTGGACATGTGGATCATCATCCAGTCCGGACTGGAGATCCCCAAAAACGCCGAAGGAGGACCGCAGACCTACTCAGAATGGGACAACACCCTAAAGCGCAAAATTGAAGCCGATGCAAAGGCGACCCAGACTCTCCAATGCGGATTAACAAAAGAAGAGCTGAACCGAGTGGGCCCCTTCAATAGTGCAAAGGAGCTGTGGGCAAAACTGATCGAACTGTATGAAGGAACGTCAGACACCAGGATCAGTAAGAGAGATCTGCTCCTGAACAAACTCTACACCATTAAGATGGCCGACACTGAAACAGCAGCCCAACTCCATGCACGCATACAAGAATTGATGAACGGTCTTCACACTATAGGTCACATGGTAGAAAACCGTGACCTAATAAGGTATGCCCTAAACGCTTTCCCTAGAAATACCTTGTGGGCATCTATGGTAGATGCATACAAGGTCTCAAGGGATCTTTCTAAAATTAAATTAGATGAATTATTTTCTGAATTAGAACTGCACGAATAAACTAACTCCAATATGGTCGAGAAAGGAATTGCCTGTTAGTAGGAGCCCTAGAGCCAATTATATGATGATTGACTAGGGACATTTTGTATCATATTCTATTATTAATAAAGGCATGTTTGGTTATTATACTTACTTTGTATTTGTGCCAAATAACTAAGTATAATAATGTCATTGGGTAGTAGGTTCTTATCTACATTATATCGATTGGTTGAATCGATAGTGAGATGATGTAGAGAACACTACTCTAAACCATTCCTAGTCAAGTATTAATATTCAAGGACAATATTAATACATGGAGACTAGCATGTAGGTCAACTGATGACTTGAGCTCACAAGTCATGGATATGTGATATCAAGTTGACACATGGGTATACATTGGAGAATGTGTACTGAATGACCCGCCATGAGAAAGTTTCATAGATTGTCATATGAGTGTCATAAACTTTCTCATGTGACTATTGGTATGGATAGTCCGTAGACCTGAAGTCACTACGGTTCCCTACATAAGGAGTTATGTACTTTGGTATCATCAAACGTCACCCGTAACAGGGTGAACTATAAAGGCGATCACTGGGTATGTAATGAATTATGCGGAGGGATGTGAGTGATGTAGATGGGATCTATCCCTCCCATATGACGAGAGTGATATCTGTGGGCCCCTTGATCGAGTAGGACTGCTAAAACGCATGGACATGCTCAATTGAGTCAATATGAGATATTGAGCTCAATTGTTTGAGTGAGTCTACTCGGGGATCAAGAAACACAAAGATTGATCGAGGATGACACGGTCTATGCCTCATTGGTCAATCTAGATATCAAGGATAGAAGGACAAGTTCATACACTATCATAGTCACGGAGGTTTAGTCGGATCTCGACTTTTCTTGTTACTTGGGTAGCAATGATGCATTGCTAGATGCCGCTCATTGTTTTTGTGTCTAAATTGGTTTAGACACATTGCCAACGTTACGAGAGCCTATTGGGTCACATACTAAGGACACGATGCTTCGGAGATTAATTGATCTTGATTTGGCTAAGATTTAATGGAATTGGATTAATTGAGTTAGACTCAAGTGAATCCAATTGGATTATGGATTGAGATCTAATTTGAGTTAAACTCATTTAGATTAGACTCAACCACATTTGGATGAAATATTAATTCATTAAAATGTTTAATGAATTAATAAGAGAGGAAGATGGAGAGTTTCTCACCATTAGAGAGTTACATGAAAAGTTAGAGAGTTACATTAAAATGTTTAATGAAGGGAAGTTTAAAAGGCAAAAACTCCTCGTGATATGAGTATAAAAGAGTTTGTCCCTTGTCATTTGGATGACAACTTCTCATTTTCTTTCCCCTCTTCCTTCTCTTCTCCATCTTGGCCGAAACCCACATCTTGGGTTCTTGGTGTTTTGTGAACTACCTCAAGTTGCTAGCACAACTAAGGTAGTTCTTCTCCGAAGTAGAGATATCGTGTTCGTGTGGATACAAATAGAGGCACGGACACTTGAACGTGCAAGAGATCCGGCGGCGCTTGGACGAGCGGGATAAACGTAAGGGCACGCTCCAAAGGTATACGCTTTAGATAGATCTATTAGATAGATGATTTCGTACGAGTTTTTTTTTCGCATGGATCGCTCGAGGGATCTTGTTTCCGCTGCGTTTTTGTGTTTATGTCACCTGAAGATCCCAACATTGCCTTTGTTGCAGGAAAAATTGGAAGATCTACAAAGAAGAAACCTCAATCTGAACTCGATTCCAACTCAGACTCAGACGCAGAAGACGAAGAAGGAGATCAATCTGAGCTGGTCCGACTGGCCCGAAGCTACTATAAGAAATTGAAAAACCAAGTCAACACACGGAGGACAAGCCGAAGAAAGGACGAACCAGCTGAACCCGCGAATAACAAAAACAAGCCTAACGTAACCTGCTACGAGTGCAAGAAGAAGGGCCACTACAAGACGGAGTGTCCAAATCTAAAAGAGAACAAAAAGACAAGAAGGAAGAAAGCACTCCAAGCAACCTGGGACGAATCTTTTGTTGGATCGAGAAAACCGATAGAGGGGGGGGTGAATATCGGAAAACTTTCGGATTTGAGTAAGAGTAGGTACGCAGCGGAAATTAAAGAAAAGACACAAAGACGCAATCGATTTACTTGGTTCGGAGCCTGTGTCGACTCCTACTCCAAGGCCCACGGTCGTTGACCGTTTACTTTGGGCAATTCTATATTTGGCACAAATAAGTTACACAATTTGATTTACAAGATTAAATGCAATAAAATATTAAATAAAAAATACGCTCTTCTTTTTATCGATGTCCGGAGTAGGTCGACTCTTTCGGGGTAGCAGGACGTCGTCAGCTCGAGGTGAAGCGTTTCCGGAGCAAGGCGCGAGCGTAGAAGAACTTTGAGACGTTGGAAGAAGTGATGCTTGAAGCCTGGGGTTGAGGGCCCTTTATATAGGGCTAGGGGGCGCCCGGGACGTCGGGGGCGCCCCCCACGTGGCTTTTGATCCGCACAAACCTCGGTCGCGTCTGATCCTCTGGATCCGCTTTGACCGGGGCGCCCAGGTCGTTCGGGGCGCCCGGATTGACCGGGTCAAGCCTTATCTCTTGGCTTCGAAGGCTTCTGGTTCGATGTACGAGCCTGGGGGCGCCCGCAGAGCAGGGGGCGCCCGGGAGCAGAGGGGGCGCCCGGAAGCATGGGGGCGCCCGCATCTTGTACTGTCGAAGCGCACTTTTTGATTGTGTGTTTGGTGTTCACCTTGGGGGCGCCCGGGACACTCCGGGCGCCCTGGTCAGCAGTTGCCTTACTCTTTTGAGGCACTCTGAGCTGCAGACTCACGTTCCTTCGGTCCTGCATCCAGGGTTAGTCCAAAACACAATAACATAATAAATTATTAGATTTATACAGCCTTAGCTGTCTTGGTTCTGACTTTGGTCTCCAAAATGGAGCCCTAGGTCGAACCGACGCCTACTGTTCCCTCGACGGGGAACGCGTCCTCACCTACTCCTCTCGGGAGAATTTACCTGATGCCAACCGCTCCTCTGGTTGGACTTTTGCCTGACGGTCCTTTGTCAGGTCTTGGATGCTGGCAGTCCTTCGCCAGTTGCCTAGCAGTCCTTCGCTAGGGCTTTGATAACTAGCAGTCCTTCGCTAGTTGCCTAGCAGTCCTTCGCTAGGACTTGGTGACTAGCAGCCCTTCGCTAGTTACCTAGCAGTCCTTCGCTAGGGCTTTGTATCCTGGCATTCCTTCGCCAGGTGCCTAGCAGTCCTTCGCTAGGGCTTTTTCTGCACACTCAGTGAACAACGTTAGATCACAAACAAACTTAACTTTGAATCCTTTGCCAATATCAAAACAAGGTTCGATATGGTGCTTCCTGCACCAACATCTTCATCAGAAGAAGAAGAAGAACCCCAGTCAAACCTACTAGCGTTGACCACTTCAGAAGAAGTCGAGACCGAGTCAGAGTCAGAAAAGGACGACGGCAGACTAACCTTTTCAGAAGACGGCGAAATCAAGGTAAGCGGTTTCAGTAAAAGTCAATTAAACGATTTAATTTCATATCTCTTTCGAGATTTGGCGAAAGCCAAACTCCGAGTCGAATCCCTCCGACAGGAAGTAAAACTCCTGAAAGAGGGAGCTGACTCTAAACCCTTAACCGAGAAAGTTCAAGAAGGAACTCCTACTCAAGTTGAAAAACTTGAGAAAGAAAAATCCTCCCTGAAAACTCAGGTTAAGGATCTTAGAGCGGCCTTAGAACGATTCACTTCTGATTCCAAGGGTCTTGACATGATTCTTGGAAAATAGAAGTCCGTTCTAAATCGATCCGGACTTGGCTATAGAACCAAATCCCGACAAAGATCTTACTTTGCTGTACTGAATCAGTCTAGAAGTAAAGTTCAGGCATGGGTACCTAAACTATGCATGAACAAACTAACTGGATCAAATCAGTATTGGATCCCCAAGGACAAGATTCACATCTTGCCTAATTATTATCGTGGCTATAGTCCAGGGGGAGCCAAATTAAAAATTATTTTTATTGTCAAATAGAATTTAATTTTTGAAATTTGCTTGACTGATTGTTTATTTAAATTTATGCAATTTACCATGCTTAGACTTAGGTTAGTATAAGGACAGAACAAACTTAACTGAAACTTGAAAATATAGTATTGGGTGGAGGTGAGATGATAGTACGTTAGGGAAAACAATTCTAATAAGATCAAGTTCACTTCGTCTCTTTAGACTGGTGAAACTAGCCGAAGCTACCGATCCAAAATCCAAACTAGTTAGACCAGAACTTTTTCAAAGATTAATTTTGAAAATGAAACTTCATTAAACGGCTTTGTCAAGAAAATGGTTGATGATCCAATAAGGCTACGACCAAAGAAGGCCTAGTGCCTCGCCAAGACCTGGAAGCCAATTTTTGAATTTCAAATTCAAATTACTTTTTGTAAAATTCAAATCTAACACAATTTTTAGTTAAGTATAGATTCAAACATCTCCTTTCAAAATAAATTGAAATGTTCTCAAAAATTAATTAAGATTTTCAAAATAAATCATGGTTTTCAAAAATTCATTTATCAAAACTTGTCTCACAAAACCTATAAGGCTAACGTGATTGAAAACCCTAGATTGGGTGAGACAAGAAGAATAAACTCAATTATAATTAATTTAATACCTATATTGTAGTAAAATTGGTCATGGTCAACATAGTCAAACCACGGTCAAAGCAGTTAAACCATAGTCAAACCATGGTCAAACCGATTAAACCATGGTCAAACGATGACAAGACACAAAACTTGTCTCTTTGCTACAGTCCCGGGCGCCCGTGACTCCTCGGGCGCCCCACCCAACATTTTTCTTTCTCCCTAGGCAAAAGACTGCCTCTGCCTTTGACCAGGGCGCCCGGAACCACGCAGGCGCCCCATCGCACTCAAGGCTGCAAAAGCAGCCTGATGACCCATCGCACTCAAGGCTGCAAAAGCAGCCTGATGAGGGCGCCCGGGCTGACCCGGGCGCACCCTACCAGACCTGGTCTCTGCCAATGGCAGAGACCACTGACCCGGGCGCCCGGGAGTTCCCGGGCGCCCCCATTAAAATGCCTATATAAGGCACCCGAAACTACCTCTCTTCCCACACCAAAAACCAACTTCTTCCACCCTTCCCTCCTTTCAAGAAGATCAAGAGTCCTTGCAAGCTCTTGTCCTCAACCATGCCTCCCCGAGCTGCCCGGTATAATTTTTATTGCATTTAAATTTATTTTTCATTAATGCAATATCTTCATGCTTCTTTTCATTTCCTTAACTTGGAAGACGCCGACCAAACCCGGCCAACCCCGGTGTCGAACCAAGTCCTGACCCTAGATTCCCTACCCTAGACTTATGTAATAAATTTGCTCAAACCATTTACAAACCTAATAAAACAAGTTATCTTAATAGGCACTTCTTTACCCAATCATGCCCCGTAACCATGAATATTATCAACTTCTATCAATTAGATAATCTTGTCTTCTGCACTCATACCATTAATAAATCCTTATGTGCAGAATTCTACAATAACATAGTTCGACAAGATAATCTCATGTTTCACACTACTGTTCAAGGGATACCTCTGTCTATCACCTCTACTTTACTGAACAGATTCCTTGGACTACGACCCTCTCAGTCCACATTTTGCTGTTATCCACCTAGGAATCCTCCATTTGATCCTCCTTACTCTCACATTACCTTAGACACCATCCACTCCTATTTCTATAGGGAAGATCTCCCCGAAAATAGACGTTTCCAAGCCGTTGAACTTCAGGCACAGGACTATGCCTTGTATAGAGTCCTGGTCCGCTGTATCTTACCACTCTCCACTAGAGATCTCGGGACCATGCGACCCTTTCATGCCTTCCTTCTGTATGCCCTAGTCCATCACCTTGACATAGACATTAGACTCCATATGTTCTATACTATTCTTCATGCGTCCAGTGTCACGACCCAGGGACGAGTGCGCACACCATTCTGCCACATCATTACTTCCCTCCTTCATCACCACGGTCGTGACATTACCTTGGGTGAAATAACCGCTATGACTGACTTTGATGAAATAGGATTTAGGAACTTCTCCTTAGCGGGTCTAGAGGTATCGGCCACCGGGGTTCTGAGTTGGAGACGACAGCAGGCCGGAGCTCCGATCGACTCAGACGAGGAGGTCGACGTTGACGTCGGAGATCTAGCAGCAGCAACCCGAGCGCACATAGACGAACCCGCTCCTCCGACACTCTACGATCGAGTGGCACAGCTAGAGACACGTGTTTAGAGCCTCCGAGAAGAAGTGGAAGCTAATCATACCGAAAACATGGAGGCAAATATGGGCTACTACAACAATTACATGAGCGCCCTTAGAGCCGAGAGGGAGGCCAGAGAGGCAGAGTATCACGAGATGATGACCCTATTTCGATCCTGGCAGCCAGGCTCCTCTGATCATCCCGGTCCCTCGTCCTAGATTTGCTTAGTATTGTACCAGTACCTATTTGACTGCCCCTACTCAGTAGGGTTGACTTATGTTTGACTGTATGACTGTGTTGACTATTCTATGTTAACTAGCTTATGAGTACTGATTTCTTATCTATTCAGCAGTTAGGATTGTGCTCTGTAGAATAGATTAACTCTACTGTTGATTCTCTTACTGCTTTACTTGATTTTAAAATCAATTTCTAAAAATAGAATTTTGAAAAACTGTTTTACTTAATTTCAAAATCAGTTTGTTTTAAAATCCTCTTTCGACTTAGTTTTCTTTCAAAACTACCCCCTTTCAAAACTAGGGCTTTTTCGCAAATGGACTTAGCTTAGGCCCTAACCCTAGAACTGCATGCACCTATAGACTTAGAAGCCAGCATCTCACAATCACTTTAGGGCACTTTTGGTTGATAACCTAGGAAGGGTTGAGATGCTTAGGTCTTTGCCTTAATTCAAGATGCTTTAAGTCAGTGCATTTGCAGTAATTGGGGCACTAAATACAACTTTTACAGCAATCAAGTTAAGTGTCAAGTTTAGAAAATCTAACTTGAACAGAAACACTTAACTTGACTAACCCTAGCGAAAACTACTGCTTATAACAGTTAGTAAGTAGCTAAATGGGTTAGACAGATCCCTATAAGGAAAAATTAACTGATTTGGTCTAAGTCTTGGTTCAGTACAGCAAAATCATTTTTTTCACTCATTTCTTTTATGCAATTTAATTTCTGCAATATCTATCTGTTTTTGATATATGGCAAAGGGGGAGAGATAGGTCAAATGTTTCAAATTTTTTTCAAACTCTCAAAATGTTTTTTTTCAAAAAGGTAACTACTTTTCAAAGCTCTTCAAAACCTTTCTAGAAATACTTGAGTTTTTTGTTTTAAGAAAATCCTACTAAGTACTTAAGTTTTTCAAAACTTTATAAGTACTTTAAGCTTAAGTTTTTCAAAACTTTATAAGTACTTTAAGCTTAAGTTTTTCAAAACTTTATAAGTACTTTAAGCTTAAGCTTTTCAAAACTATCATAAGTACTTAATTTACTAAGCACTTAAATTATTTCAAAATTTACTAAGTACTTAAGTCTTTCAAATCCTACTAAGTACTTAACTTAAAAGTTTTCAAACTTTTGAGTACTTTAAACTTAAAGACTTCAAATTTTTGTTAAGTACTCGAAACTCATGCTTTCAAAAATTCCTTCTATGTACTTTTAAAACTTAAGTTATCAAAAGATTTCAAAAGTACCTAAACTTAAGTTTTCAAAGTGCAAAATCATTCTAAGTAAATTTTTATAAAAACTTAGAACCCCACGAAGTTTTGAAAAATCTAGGGGGAGATTCTCTCCAGGGGGAGGGAACAAATTTTTATGCTTTTGATTAAACTTAACTTTTTGAACTAGGGTTGCCATAAATCAAAAAGGGGGAGATTGTTGGTGCAGAAAGAACCAAAGTCAAACATGTGTTTTGATAATGACAACAGGGTTCAAAAGTTAAGTCTTATTTGTTATCTAACATGTCACTTGAGTGTGCATAGCAAAAGCCCTAGCAAAGGACTGCTAGGCACTGGCGAAGGAATGTACGAGTGGAAAGCCCAAGCGAAGGAATGCTAGGCACTGGCGAAGGAATGCCAGAATGAAAAGCCCTGGCGAAGGACTGCTAGGCGCCAGGCGAAGGGCAGCTTGGGACTGAAGATCTAGCGAAGGACTGCTAGGCACCGGGCGAAGGACAGCTCGGTATCCAAGACCTGGCAAAGGACCGCCAGGCAAAAGTCCAACCAGAGGAACGGTTGGCATCAGGTACACTCTCCCGAGAGGAGTAGGTGAGGACGCGTTCCCCGTCGAGGGAACAATAGGCGTCGGTTCGACCTAGGGTTCCATTTTGGAAGCCCAAAGTCAGAACCAAGACAGCTAAGGCTGTATAAAATAACCACTTAATGTTTTGTTGTGTTTTGGACTAACCCTGGATGCAGGACCGAAGGAACGAGTGTCTGCAGCTTAGAGAGCCTCAAAGGAATGAGGCAACAGCTGACCAGGGCGCCCGGAGTGTCCCGGGCGCCCCCAAGGTGAACACAAAACACACAAGTAAAAAGCACGCTTCGACAGTACATCCTGCGGGCGCCCCCGTGCTCCCGGGCGCCCTCGCTGCTCCCAGGCGCCCCCAGCGTCCCGGGCGCCCCCATGCGCAAGCCTCGAACCAGAAGCCAGCGAAGCGAAGGATAACACCTTGACCCGGTCAATATGGGCGCCCCGAGCGCTTCGGGCGCCCCGGTCAAACCTGATCCCGATTTTGAAGGGATCAGACGTTGACCGAGACTGTGACGGATCGAGTGACACGTGGGGGGCACCCCCGACGTCCCGGGCGCCCCCAGGCTCTATATAAAGGGCCCTCGACCCCAAGCTTCGGACAACACTTCCAATCAACGCTTCTACGCTCTTCCGCTCTCGCGCCTCGCTTCGGAAACCTCCCAACTCGAGCCGACGATGTCCCGCTGCTCCGAACAAGTCAACATTCATCGGACGTCGGTAAAAAGAAGAGCTTCCTTTTTGTTAAGTTTACTATACTGTATTTGTGAATCAATATCTGTAAACTTTCATTGCGCCTCATATAGAATTGCCCAAAGTAAACGGTCAACGACCGTGGGCCTTGGAGTAGGAGTCGACCCAGGCTCTGAACCAAGTAAAATCGATAGTGTCTCTGTGTGATTTTGTTTTCTTAATTTTCGCTGCGTACTTGCTCTAAGTTTTCCGAAAAACGATTTCCGATATTCACCCCCCCTCTATCGGTTCTCTCGATCCAACATGTGGATCTGATCAATGGTAACATCAGGAAAGGTAAAGGGCTCAACAACGGTAGGGAAATAAGTGAATGCATTATGAGATACCCTACATCCCAAATATTCACCTAAAACGACGGATGAGAAGGGGATGCATACTCCTGCTACCATGGACTCATATAAACCACTATCATAATTAATGCACATGAGATTTGCATAAAATTCTTTACATAGGTCCAGGTTAATATCATACTGACAGTAGACTAATTGTTCTACTCCAAAATATGTGATCATCTCGGCAATCTGGGGAGATTTCCATTGAAAGTAAGCCCTATTTAGATACCGACAATTCATTATCACAAATTCATTTTCGTCAAATCATTTTCGACACTCCACAGATTGGAACCTAGACTCCCCCGATTCTACCCGACCTGGTAAGGATGATCCCTCACCCTTTTGTCTATTAGAAGCCAACCTAAAATGTGACACACACATGCAATCACCCATACCATCCCACAAAGGAAAAAGACACAGAAAAACATGCAAAAATAGACACATTAGTCCCAAATCATGATTTAAATGGGAAAGATTGAACTATACACGGTGTTACCTTTTTCCCAATCGTTGCATGATGAAGTTGAGTGAGAATTGGCTTGAGAAGAGAGACTCTACAAACCCTAGGTATAGATCGGAGGTAGGAGAAGGCTAGAGAGGAGTTTCTAGGTCGTGGGAGGATTTTAGAATGAGAGAGGAGGTCGGAGAGGAGGTAATCGCCGGGGGGGGGGGGGGGGTG
Source organism: Boesenbergia rotunda (assembly GCA_024364735.1). Lineage (NCBI taxonomy): Eukaryota > Viridiplantae > Streptophyta > Magnoliopsida > Zingiberales > Zingiberaceae > Boesenbergia > Boesenbergia rotunda. The sequence goes on along the minus strand of JAGFNQ010007165.1, from coordinate 4,353 downwards.
GCACGCAAAACCCTAGGTTTTGGCCACCCCCGCGCGGTCCGAACCTTAATAAAACCCGTGGACCAGTAGACTGCCCCCAGGGCAGTCGACTGGTGAAGCGAACAGAATGTTTCCTTAGGTCGGACCAGTCGATTGCCCCTGGGGCAGTCGACTGGTAAAGCAAACAGAAAGTTCCCAGTCCTGGACCAGTCGACTAGTCCAGTACCAGTCGACTGTTATCTGAATTTCAAGTTTTCAACCTAATTTCAGAAATGCCTAATTAATTATACAAATCTTCAAAAATTCTGAAATTTCATGGAGAGATTTGTGAAGCTTATGTTTACTTGGGAAAAATATGTTTTCAAAGAAGTCTACTCCGGATCCCAAGATTGGTACAAAATTCAAAACTCTCCAAAGTGTGTTATTGAAACTTATCAAAAAGTCCTAATTTTGACCTCTCCTTGATGTATCCTCCCATTTCTGATCATAATACATTTCGACCACTGAGTTATATGGCACTTACACATTAAAAACAAATTTTCTCCCAATATGATCATATTTCCCTCTTTTTCACCATAAATCTCCTTTTAATGTGTCAATTTCCAAGGATTAAGACTAACCTTAGTCTTCCAACCCATTTGGCACATCCCATAGTCTATCTAATCTCCTAGAAGAAAACCTCCTGAGATCCATTGACCATGGATCCCATTTTGGCTCCTAGAGCTCTCCCTTGAGCTCCTAGCTCTAGTTACCTCCCTTGGTAACTCACTTACAATTGCAAGGTCACACCGGTGTTCCTCCGGCGCTTCTTGACCTTCAACTATCACTCTCTTAACTCTATACACCTTTTTCTTGGTTAAATCCTTCTTTTTCTTTTGAAATGACTTTTCCTTGCCATTTTTGGTCTTTCCTTTCTTATAATCATAAGGCATCCTTGAATATGACTTTCTACTAACATTTGACTTCTTAGAATGATATCCTTGTCCCGGCCTACCATTTCTAAGGTGTTGGTCATTTGGCCTCATACTTAATCCCTTGGACCCCTTAATGAGTTTATCTAGGCTCTTTTCTAATTTATCAAGTTTTGCTCTCAAAACTTGATTTTTCTTCTCTAAATTCCTAACCTTAGTATTACCATGTCTATTTTGATCATCCCTAGATCTACCCATCTTCCTAGGTATATGCCTCCCTTTCTTAGGGTTAATGCCTTGATCCTTAGGTCTAGAAGCCCTAGATTTATCATGAAATATAGCATTTTTGGTATTTTGGCACGCAATAGTATTTTTATTTCTATCATGATATTTGAAACCAAAAACACGCATAGGCAAGCAATTACTAACATTTCTAGCGTTCATAAAATCATTTGGAGCATAAGTAAAGTTAGGGATTACCTCCCTTACCCTTGTAGCTCCCCCTTGATGCGTGCTCTTTTTCTTTTCTCCTTTTCCCCATCTTCTTAGGTGCTCCATCTTTTTGAGCTCTCCTTTCCTTGGACATTGAGTATGATAATGTCCTAGCTCCCCACAAGTATAGTACCTAATGTGCTTCTTTTCTTTCTTTTCCCTACAACCCATATTAGGATTTAAATGAATAGACTTGAGATTAGGGTTTACCTCTTTCTTACCTAATGGATACTTGTCCTTGTAGTGCCCCTTCTTGTTGCATCCAAAGCATATGATATGGTCTTTTGATTTTGCTTTGGTAGAGGTTGGAGCTTTTTCTTGCTCTTATATGGATGAGGGTCTCTCCTCCCCCTCAATCCTTGAAGTTGGCACCTCCTCTTCTTCTCTTGATGAAGTGGATGATCTCTCACTTAATTGTGTCACTTCAATTGATGAGGTTGACAATTCTTGCTCCTCTTGGTCTTCTTGGACAATTGAACTTACTTCATTGGACTCTTCCACTATTTGAGCTTGGATAGGGTTCTAATGAAAATCTTCTAGCTTGTTTCACAACTCATAGGCACTTTTATATTCCTCCACACCACTCAAAATATTAATAGGCAAAATATTAATCAATATACTAATTACCTTGTCATTTTTCCTAGATTGTTCTTGTTGCTCCTTAGTCCAATATCTAGGCCGGAGCTTCTTTCCGTGCTTGTCTTTTGGAATTTCGAATGGCTCCTCTAACACCACCATGCACTCCCAATCCATGCCTAACCAAGTCTTCATCCTTGCTTTCCAATAGGCAAAATCTTCATTGTCATAGATGGGTGGTGTGTTGATATCATCCCATAGCTTGTCTTCCATCATTTTTCCCTCTAGCTTGTGCTCCTTTGGCAGTTAGTCCAACAAGAGTGGTCCAAGCTCTGATACCACTTGTTAGATCGTTGACGTTTGCTAGAGGGGGTGAATAGCAATTTCTCGGATTTCTTCCTACAATCATTAGTGCGTAAGAGGAATAATAAACGAAACTAAAACTAATGAAAAAAAATTACACACCGATGTACGTGGTTTGGAGATAAACTCCTACTCCATGGCTGCCTATAAGGTGGGCGATCCCTAATCCGTCGGTGGATGATTCCTCGGAGTACCTCCGGCTAGAACTCGTAGCTCCTTGTGGGTGGAGAAACCTCTCCACAAACTTTGGACACTACCTGAGCACAACAGGCTACTAATCCACTCTATCCAAGCATATTTCGCCAAGAAACAGTAGCATGAAACGAACTCATTTAAATAGAGCTCGAGTCTGAAATGGCCGCTACCAGTCGACTGCCCCTGGGCAGTCGACTGGTCCCACTCAGATTCGACCGTTATAGTATTAACGTTCGAATCACCAGCCATTACTCACTTTACCAGTCGACTGCCCCTGGGGCAGTCGACTGGTCCTTCCCTAAGCCTAGAGTTACCCTTCTCGAGTACATTTCTCTCGGCACTCGAACCCTCCCGGCTTAGTCCCTGAGTACAACAACTCACACTCGGACCCTCACGACCTGGTCGACTCTTCACCAGCAGCCTCGGCTGTTGCCTTCACACCCTCTTCATCTTTGGCCCTCGTCCCTCAGATGCACACGCAAGCCTCCAGCTTGCCTCCATGCCATCCTTCACGTACGCCTCGAAGTCCGCATCCCTCAACTCATCGTCCCTGCTATCCACGGTCCCTCGGATGCGCACACAAGCCTCTAGCTTGCCTCCATGCCACCCTTCACCTGAAGACATCAACCAAATCTATGTGTACCTGCAAACCTACAAACTCACATACACATATTAGTCCAACAACAACCCCTAACTTAACCATATTGACACACACATCAAAACCCATGATCCTCCAGATCATACTAGGGCCGATTGCCCCAACATTCTCCTCAGGCGATCGAGGTCATCCCAGAGCCAACCGATCTTCTTCGTCCCTTCCCCTTTGCGGACACGGATCTACGTCGGCGATCTCCAGCCTCAGCCGGTTGAAGGTGAGTATGTTGGTTGCTGACTTGTATCTCCTCGGTATTTGACTTAGTCGATTTACGACCGTTGGATCTTCCGGGAGGTTGCTTTTAGAGGAAGAAAACTGATTGGTTTACGTCGAGGCTAGTGTTCGACACTGTAATGCCCGAAAATTCTTGTAACTAATTTTAGAAGTATCTTAGAATTTATTCCAAATTTATGGATATTTTTATAGAATTTTTTCGTAAACGAAAGTGGCAAAAAGGGTTATAAACAGAAAATCACGTAGGTGGGAATCGAACCCTTCACCTACGCTGTGAGAGACAAATGGGCGGAACAGCTGCGCTGGTTTGTTTTTGTTGAAATAGATTGAGCGAAACAATAGATAAGGTATAATTAGGTAAATTCGCCCCCATAAGTATAAATAGATAATTAAGGAGAGAAGTTTTATTTTCCCTCAACTCAAACCCTTCCTCGCTCAAACTAGCCGCACGCCGCCCTCTTCTCTCCTCTCTTGGGCGAAACCACACCAAGCCTAGGGCTTTCCTCCGGTGGCCGGCCAAGGCTCTCCTCCGAGAGATTTTCCGATATTCGGAATCCCCACGACGAGAGGAACGCGTGAGCGCGAAGAAATCTCCGAGACTCCGAGTTTCTCCAGAACCTCCGACGCCGTTCTTGGTTGTAAGTCCAAGATATCGAGGTAAGTACTGCTCACCTGCAGTAAGAGGCGGTTTTCCCGCAAGAATTTTCCCTTGAAAGTTTTAAAAGAGATATTTCCTTTTTGTTTAAGATTTTGCATGTGATCTTAGTTCATTATATGCTTATATATATTTGATAGAGTATCCTATGTGAGTTTAGGGTCTAGGAAATCTATAAGAAAAGGAAAGGAAGATAAAGAAAAAGAAAAGAGAAGGCCAAGGCCTTACGAAATCCCCAAAAGTCAAGACTTAGGGATTTGGGCACACAAGGTGTTCGATAAAATGCCAAGGCA